>JAULJZ010014624.1:0-16184 GCA_032270985.1 Heliamphora pulchella | reverse complement strand
GTCCGAAAAACAAAGGAAACTCTGTCGAAATTTATAAGTTTTATATTTGGATTATTTTATAAATCTGGGTGTTATTCTTTCTGAGTAACTTGCTTATTATTTTTTTACTCCCTGCTAATTCTATCTTGTGAATTGGATTGATCTGCAGATTCCAGAGTATGGCTTGCATTGTTCTTCTCAACACTGGTTCAAGTGATGGATTTGTTGGAATTGTTGCTCCTTTCTTTAGCAATAATTCTCTCAGTTTGTATTATGGCAAATTTTAAGTTATTAGGCATTTTTTTAAATTTGGTACAATTGATCAAAAGATTATTGGGTGTCATATGAATATATATTTTGTTGAAAATTTAATGAATTCTTTCACTACAGTTATGGTAATTTGTTTTATTGTCTTGTGTTTAGAACTTGGAGTTCATTCTGTTGGAAACGTTATTTTATTATTGATTTTTATGTTTCACATTTATGCTTTGTGGATATGATATAACTAAATATGTAGAAATTTAGATTTGAAGTTAGCTAGAATTGGTGAGTCAGGAATTGTATTACTTGATTGTGCTGTCATAGGTGTAAAAAGACTCGAAATAATATTAGGTGCGCGTTGGTGCGTAGTGGTTATTTTTAATCACATTTTTTTAATTACACTTTTTCAGTTTTTATCACGCACAAAAAGTGTGGTCAATAATGTGAAATTGACTTAACAATCACACTAATTTCATTTTTAATCACGCTTTTGGTTATTTTTAATCACACTTTTCAGTTTTCATCACGCACAAAAAGTGTGGTCGATAATGCAAAACTGAGATTTTAAAGTTTTAACAATCACACTAATTCTATTTTTAATCATATTTTTTTAATATTTTTAATCACTCGTTAAAAGCGTGATGAAAAATCTCGACTTTAGATCACATCCACATACACCACGCTTGGAAAAGCGTGATTATAACCTTATAATCACAATTTTAAAGCGTGATGTTTCAACTATTTTGTAGTAGTGAGCTGACTAAGAGAACATTTCCACTTCAGAGTCTTGCACATTCTCAGATCAGCATCGACATCGACATAGTATCCGAAGAACTCGCGTGGAAGATACCGTTTCCCATAGCCGAAGATTCATGCTTCCATTTGCATTAAACCATCAAGCCCATTCGCAGTCCTCCAATATGGAACCCATAAGTGTCTCACTCGAAAATCGCTTTAAAGAATTGCGTAAATTAAAGTGATTCCTATATCCTCAGATTCCTGGTCAAGAATTTCGGGAGATCCTTCCATTTCGAGCAAAATAGTGAACATAGGTAAGATAACTATCCCCATTATTTTTCGATTTCAAACCCTCCTCTTCATATTGAGCCTGCGATTTTTGCATTCAAAACCTTTGATAAGAAAATCTGCATTCAAAACCTTTGATAAGAAAATCAACGATTGTTTCAGAAAATGTGTCTTGATGCTATGTTCCAGTGTTGTTTGCTTTCGAATAGTGGGGATTTCGTATTTACTGTAAACTCATTGCTCTGATTTAATATGAGATTATCATTCTCATTTTGATGCCGAAAGAAAAAGAGAGAAGATGAACATATGAGTTTTGGTATTTTTTACAACTTTATGATATATGTTTTTCTGATTTTGATTTCGTTTTATTGATCATCGATTGAGAATGGGATTTTGTGGGTATGTTAATATTGTGTTATTGTGATATGTGATAAGATGGAGTGCGTTGATTATAGGTATTTGTGTTTTTGGAGCAATTTAGTCGCATGAAGAAGATTATTGGACTTGATCTCCGTGGGTGAGTTTTGAATTGGTTTAGTTTTGGTTGCTCTCTCTGGTTACTGGGAAAATGTAAGAAAGTAATTGCAAAAAAAAGGGAACGTGAGAATAGAATGTGTAGTTTTGAGACAATTTATATGATTTTGGCGCTTTTCATTTTGATAAGTAACATATATGAGAACATGGAAACTCCTCACAAAGCTTTGTCATAATAATATTTGACTAAAAATTAACTCAAACTAATTTTTAACCATTTGGGTTAAACATATGCCATAAGCACCCTTTTTCTTTTTTCCATATTTGCACTAATAGAAATTGAAAAGTATTTCATATACACCATCAAAAATTTAAGTTATGCAAAAAATTCTACTGCGTAAATGATAAAATGATAAAATGAGTAATCCTATTCTTCTTCCTCCTCTGGGTAATTTTATTTGGCGTTGGTATAAGAACTTGGTAAGTAAATAACAATCTCTTCTTCGTTGTTGTTATGGGTTTGTTAAACTTTAACTTTTAGAATCATATTGTTATTACTTTTCTTCTTTTAGGCTAATACAATAAGAAACATAGGTACATATAAGTTATGCAAAAAATTCGAGGTCTTTTACATGCTTTGAGAGTCCAATTTTTTCAGTTTGCATTTTGTTATCACGTCTGCTATTATTCACTTCATTATTAGCTAAGTTTAGTTACTTCCTCATCTAACTAATTGGGTATTGACTTATATTTATTTGTTTTTAGTTTAAATTTGATTTTGAGAATCCAATTTTCACATTCAGCAGTTTGTGAGTATGTTAATATTGTGTTAATTTGATCTGTGATATGATGGATTGTGTTACTGTGATATGTGATAAAATGAGTAATCATATTCTTTTTCCTCCTCTGGATAATTCAATATTGCGCTGGTACAAGAACTCAGTAAGTCAATATCAACCTCTGCTTCACTGTTGTTATAGGAATGTTAAACTTTAACTTTCAGAATCATACTTTATCATTTTTCTTCTTTCAGGCTATTACAATATGAAAAACAGGTACATCGAAGTTATGTAAAAAACTTGAGATATTCTGCATTCTTTAAGACTCCAAAAAATTCGAGGTCGTTAGTTTTGAGTGTACCACAGGTGGATTCAGGTCATACATGTACTAAAGACAATAGGCAGTTCTCATGATAATCCTCATCCTTGCACTCCAGTCGAGATGTTCAACTTCTTTAACTGAAAACAAAAACAGAAATTAGATATTTGCATTTCATAAATGAAAAGTCTTGAATGTTCAATTTCTTCAACTGGAACAAAAAATAGAAATAAGATATTTGCATTTCAGAAATGAAAGTCTCAAATTGTAACTTGAACCATCGACATTAAAGGTATATGAGGCAAGCAGAATTACAGTGCAGATGCTCAAATAGAGTACCATTGTGAGCATACTCAAACATCATCATTCTAGTAAAAGATGCATCCTCCTCACAGTAATCAAGAAGATTAACAAAGTTCTTGTGGCTTACTTTTGACAATGTGTCAATCTACACCATCGTTCTAGTAAAATGTGTGTGGTATTATTTTCACACGACCTTGTTATCATTTTGACTATCATTATTCACATTACCTTGTTCTCAATCTCTCATTGTCTCTAATTCCCAATGTTTGCTTCACATTACCGTATTATCATTTATCATTTCACATAGCAGGGCGACGTAAATGAAAAATAAACTTTCAAATTGTATTTTCAGAATTTGGGTGATTAACATGGAACACTTACTGACAAACATGGAGAATCCTAAAGATTGATGTTATTGTTAAAATAGTTCCTGAAAATAAATGATTTGCAAACAGTTGAATGCTTGTATGAGCAGTTAAGCACGATTGGCAAACAACCGAATGCATGTCTGACCAGTTAGGAATGAGACTTTCCATTTTTACATTATCCTATTATCTCTATTTTCCGAAACTAAAATAATCTCAACTTATAAACCAAGTAATTCGTATGCAAAAGGCAATATTCTCAATGTAGTAAAATAAATTATCTTGTTAACTAAAAAGTTTTTGTTTTTGGCATGAAACTCTCGCATGCATAAATAAATAATAATTATGATCATTTATAAGAAATGCTATAAAAATATACATAAATATACTACACAACGATTATTTTATGAACAACTATTTTCTACAAATACACTAACCTTCATAAAGAAAGAATTGCTATTATCTGAAGTGGATTCACTTCAATACTTCTAAGCCTAGAATCTGTGTAATGGAACGACTACGCATGTAATGCAATATATTTTCGAACTCTGTGTAATGAAAATGGCGATTGAGCTAGTAATACAAGATGAATGCATTTGTTCAGGATCCCGAATTACCATAAAGAAAAAATCCCAACAAATTCAGGCGGGTGAAATTAAAAATGAAAATGCATTTGTTTTGAACATTAAAATCTCTCTGTTTACTAAATGGGACGTTACTGTTTAGTCTCTATATTTTTCATAACCTGATGAAACAAAATATTGAATCATTGAATATTCTCTATTATGAATTAAAGGGAATAAAAATCATCCATAAGTAATCATCCACCGATACTGTAACATTCCATGTAAAAGTTGACGAGCAATTAATGTTTGGAACATCAATTGAAAATAATTAGAGGGTATAAAAATCCGTAAAATTGTTAAAAAAATCTCGTGGAATACAAGTTTATTAGACAAGATATATTTTCAAATAAGTTATTAAAATATAACCCTAAACTAATTAACCCTAATTTAAATTGATAGAAATAATTTCCCCCCACCATCTCTCGTTACATTTATGATGATAGTGGTGAAATAATCACATTATTAGTTGCATTAACATTTATCTTTGTTCTCAAGAGTGGATACTTTATTGCAAATACTTGAACTCATAAAAAAAACAAAAAAATAATGCTTACGCTATAGGTGACAATGGTGATTTTTAATTCAAAACCCTAGAAGAGAAACCCACTTTAGAGGAACCCAATGCAGAGGAAGATCTAAGATCTAAAATCATCTCGATTTTTTAAGATCTAAGATCTAACATCATCTCGATTCATGATGTTAATAAACAAAAAATAGGCTACCCACAATAAAAAAACCCATGATGTCAAAATAAATTGCAGAACAATGAACTAGAAGAAAGACAGAAGAAAGATGGAGTAAAAGTCATAACTAAGCTACAAATAGGAGAAGAACAAAAAAAATACTCAAAACCGTGGAAGAAACTCAGGGACAATGTAGTTAGAGGAATAGACCAAAAATTGAAACAAAATCTTAGAAGAAACTCAGGGACAATGTAGTTAGAGGAAGAGACCCACTTTTTTCTAGAAAAATTGAAACAGTGGAAAAGGGAAAGTGGGTTATGCGCTTTCCCATTTTCGTCTGGTATTTTGGAATCGGGCAACGAAATGACGTCGTTTTGCCTAAATGGAAGAGATTGACTTGGGTGGGCAAACTTGCCATTTATTCAGTGACGAAAATGGGTTCAACAACCCACGTTTTATATACATATAACCCTAATTATTAAGTGTGAATTTGATTTAGTTTTTTTAAATAATATTTTTTAATTATTTTTCTTATATTAGTCTAAATAAATATACTTTTATTTTTTTTCATCATGAAAAATAAAAAAATAAAAAAATAAAAAAATTTGATTAAACAATAAAAAACTCAAATAAAATAAAAATAATAAATTAAATAAGTTTTATGTGTTTTTGCATTTTAATATTTTTTTTCAATTTTAATCTAAACTGTCATATTTTCTAAGTTATTCTCGTCGCCAAAACTCAAAAAATAAAAAACTTGAATTAAAAAATAAAAAAAATACTAAAAAAACTCTAAAAAAAGATACGGCGCTAAATTTATGATCTCCGTCGTACCCACTTGAAATCAATTGTGTACAAGCTTTTCACTGCCACGTGTACGGTGATTAGGGCCTAAATTTGAATACGAACCAGCCGTGGTTTTAGATTTTTCTCGCTCGGAAACAAAAGCCTCATTGGTTCCGGCATTCACACTAAAAACCCTTATATTCAAGTTTCGCGGCAAGACGCCCGCTCTCTCCCTCTCTCTAAAACCCCTCGTTCGTTTATATACATACATTCTCTCTGAATCTCTCCCGATTCAGTTTCTCTTTCTATACGCGGGCGTAACCCTCAGAACTGTTAGGTAACAGCATTTTCGTTTTTCCAATGATCTGTAAATTTAGGGCTTGATGCCGAAAAACTAGAACTGTTTGACATTTTTCTTTTGTGGTAATTGATTGACGATAAATTTCGTACGCTCGTAATCGGAAATTCTCACTTTTCTTGCTTGATACATAAGAGGATAAAGTTCGTATTCACGCGTTTAAACGAACTGTCTCCCCTGGATTTATGCTACTTTTGATTCGGATCGAGTGTAACTTGTTTACTGCTGTACGGGGATGATCCGTAAATTATATTTATTTCCTGAATTGAATCTAACCCGACCGCTCCTTGCATAGATGGGCACCTGCAAGAACTAACAAACATGAACTGCCCGGCGGTGGTTTTCCAAAAACCGCACCAATGGTTAAGTTAGAAAGAACGTTTGAGATAAAAATGGGGAAAGTTCAACTGAACATAGTTCTTACCCCTCCTCCAGAGAAAACCCTCCCCCTTTTATAGGGATTCATGCGTTTCCTCTCTCCTAGCTTTATGATTATGCTGACACATAGCCTTGTAGAGCGGCTCTGCCCTTGCCAACGTCGTGTCAGCTCAGGGATTGACTGTTCGAATATAGTACGATCGCATCACCATTAAGACTGACACCTCGGCCCATCCTTTAGGCTGAGACACGCGTCTTAACCCTCCCATGACGTGCAATGCACTCGATGGGGCGAGGCGTTCGGTCTAATCACATTAAATGCTTTACTTCCTTGATTAAATCATATTTAAACGTTGTCAGAACTCGGACTTCGTGTATCGTGCCTAGCTGTTGGACTTTGGACCGAGATAGTGGCCGAACTCGCCATATTTGTCTCATTAGGCATTGTAAGACTAGTCTCTGGATCTCGGCCACCGCATTTTCCCTTGATGGGGCATATCGGGTATGGGGTCCACAACCCATCAGATATGACTTTGGCCCAAAACCCTTCAACTGCAATGACACAAACATGTGTGCGTGTGTATAGATGTGAGAGTGTATATGGATTGGGCTTCTCTCCGCCTTTTGATGGACTGGATCAGTTTAGTCGAATTAATTTTGGGTATAAAATGGGTCCATTTCGATGATTCGGATTGTTCGTTTCATTGTTTTCGGCGCGTAATTCATTCATGCAAAAAAATCAAAGTGATTGGATATCATTAAGTGACTGAACAATTCACATCTTTAACTTTACCGTTAATTCTTTTTAGCATAAATGTAATTTTCTTGGATACTTAAAAATAACCGATTAATATGATTTGTTGCATAGTTGATTTAAACACTGGAAACAATAAAATGAATGGTTCAGTGAGTCAATTTTGGGTTCAAAATTGGCCAAACTGGACCGGTCCAGTCCATGAAGAGATTGGAGAAGAGCTGAACTCTGCATATTACCTTTAAATGCACTCACACGCATAAACACGTACTTATATACATAGATGCAAAGCTATAACTTTCCCGTCTGGTCTTCAGTTTTGGTATTTATATCAAGTACAAGTGGATTTTTATTTTTGTCATTATAAGCCCCTTGGTTGTTTGTGGTTATTAACTTATTGTCACATAGACATTTTACCAATTTGGTGTGGTTGATGTAGGCATTTAGCCAAAAAAGTTGTGCTTGATTGTAGTGGTGACTCTATAAATTTTTAATGATGGGGTCATTTGCTTGAGTAAGGAATGTAAAGTAAGTAAGGAGTAGAGGGTTTTGGATTTGCTGTTTGCTGCTTTACTATCTTCATGTGGGTGTTTTCTTATAAAATTTATTAGCAAAAAAATTTGATCTGTTGTGCTGTTAAAAAAAATTTAAATTTCACTTATTTTATATGATCATACCTTTTATACTAGTCAACAATTAATCATCTATTATTAGTGTAGCACAATTTAAATTAAACATCTCTATTGATAAATAGAATGCATTTTTAATATATTCATACCATTATTTTGATACAAAGTATATAAATAAATGAATTTTTACAATTGTATTTGCCAAGATTTCATGTTTTAATATCGTTACATAATAAATCTATTTGTTAATAAAATCAAAACCATCATTTTCAATATATGTGACTAAGTAATCATTGAAACAAACTATACAAAAAGAAACTCGATATTCACTTTCGTAAAGCGGTTGTTAAGTTCTTGAAGTTGTATATATATGTGACTGTGTAGAATAACTCAATGCAGTGGTGATATAAATTGATAATTTGTGGAGCAATGTATTGCGAGCTCTTAGGGATTATGCATGTATCATTCATGTTAGAATTAAGAACACTAAGAGAAATAATATGATGGGATGCATTTGAGATAATTATGCACTATTTTTATCTTATCATGGGATCATTTATATTTTTTAATAGGATCACTTGTACACTAATTTAAAAAATACTATAATAATAATTAAAAAACTTCTTTAATGGGGTCAATTGACCCCATTAGCTTCAATGTGGCATTGCCACTGCTTGATTGCTTCTTTTGCAGCAGGGGTTGCCTAACTGGGTTTACGATATTGGGATCTTTCTCCCATACATATGTTTCTTTTGTAAAAGTCTTATTCAAAGGGCCATTTTTAATGCCTTTTTTTTGCTCAAGTTAACATGGGGTGTAGTGAGGGGATGATTACGTACACCAATGAAGACCAAAAAGAAGAAATGGCAAGAGAAATTTTACTGCAATGGAGGACATAATGAGGGCAGGGATTTTCTACAATGGCACTACAGACTAATTGCACTGTGTGTAACCTTGTGTTTTGCCACACTATGCTGTCAGTCTTGTCTAATACTTAGATCAGTCAGTAGAGGAAGATTTGGAACACTAGGTTGAAGGACTGTACTATTGTGTGATAGTTCCTTTGGAGATATCATAAGTAATTCCTAATGGCGGTTGATTGCACAATATTTACTTGTTGTGGATGCCATAGAGTTATATACGCCTAACCTTCTAAAAGGAAATGTTCGAAGTTAATGAATTCAGATGAGTAAGAAAACCTGTTCATAGAGAAAAAACTAGAAATATAAATGTTGAAGTTGCAAACTGACATGCTATTTGATGTGGGACGAGTACACAAAGTCAAAACAAATAAATAAGAAAGTAGTGGGTGTGTGTTTGATAATTTTTCTTGTCCATGCTACATGTTTAACACTTTTAACATTGCTGCAAATGAATTACCACATTAAGTACACTTGATAGTGGTAGTTTTTTAATGCAACCTTTTCTTTTTAAATTTAATTATAAGGATCGTCTATTGTTCTACACAAAAAACCATATTTCTAGTAGAAGTATATAGTGGGTGTTTGTTGCTGTTGACCTTATGGTAAATAATGCTTAGAAGCTAACAATACCAAAATAAAGCTTCTAAAAAATTAGGTCACCCCCCAGTTTTTGAAGTTATTTTTGCCCATATGCTTAAATGCTGAAGCTGTGATAAACAATTGTCATTGATTTCAAAAAGAAAAGAAGCTAAACGCTGTCGAGAGAAGTTTTGAACAGACTCCCATCATCATTTTAATTATGTGCTACATCTTGATTGCATTATGGAAAGGTGTAGGCTTGACTCGGTGCATGGATCAACTGTTGGGTTTTTGGATCTCCAGAATGTCCCCTCATTTATAAACAAACTTGTTGCAATGTTGGTTGTACTGGGGAGCTGCAACGCAACACCCATTGCCGGGTTGATGGGTAACATGTTTTGGTGGGTAAATCACCTTAGACAAAAGAACATGAGCGCAATCAAGCACAAATATTAAAGAATGAAGTTGATGCATTTTTTCAGCAGTAAGGTCAGGGGTTAGCTTAAAGGATGTTGACATATATTAATGCCTTTTTGTCAGTTATGTCGACAATATAATAAATTCTCTAATCTGGTGCTGTTTTCCAGTAGTATTGTGTATGCCACTATGCCTACCCACCGCCACCCACCCACCCCCCCCAAAAAAAAAACCAAAAAAAGAAAAGAAAAGAAAAAAACAAATTCTCTTATTTGACCCCCGAGCTTGTGTCTTGCATTTTTATAACTTGTAAAACTACTATTTTGGTAAAACATATTCTTAAGCAGCATGTGCTTTGATATAATTGTTTATGTTGTTACCATCGCTATTATTTCCATATGTTGCATCAACAATTAGGACTGACGTTGCTTTTTTCTCTCCGCTTTATAATGATTTGATTGGTACTAAGTCTATTGATGTTTTCCAGATAGAAAAAGTTGGTTATGGCCCCAAGAAGGAAATCCAGAAGTGTGAATAACCGATTTTCTAATAATGAGGCTTCTCCTAATAAAGATGATGGGAACCTAAACAAGTCTCGACAACGGGTGAGCATAGCATCATTTAATAGGATTTATCAGCCTGTTAGACTCCTAATTTGGTATTTGGAGCTTTCAAGGCCTTCTAACATTTGGTTGTGAATCATCTTTTAAGGTTTTATATCAATTTTATATTTGCTACTTTGATGTTAAGCTGTAATCGATTGGCGTTGATTATGTTGGATGGTTAATATATTAACATTTTCTTTAACTTGTTGCTTGCCTTCAAACCTTAGTTGCATAAACCTCCAACTGGGGGTAACGAATCTGCAGTAGAACCTCAATTTGACCGGTTTGGATTTGGATTAAAACCTTGTTAGAACCTCGCTCCTATTAGAAAAGAATATCGCTCTTGCTCTTAATTCGTATGAAACCTCTCAAACATACGAGTTGCAAAGTGACAAAAGAAAAAACAAGCTTGTTGAAATCTCTAGTAGCTATCAAAGTATTAAAAAACTTCAAATTTATTATAGTACTTAATTTTATGAAGTTTTTATTTAAATTTATAGAAAACAATTTGCAGTTGACATAAATTACTAATATGATTCATAGTTTCATGTTTATATTAACACTAAGTCAAACCAAATTAAACCAAATTAAGCCTTTGTTATCCCAATCAATTAGGGTTGGCTACATGAATTTTTTTACGCCATTCTGTTTTGTTAACGTAAAGGTTATATCTTCAGTTAGTAACAATATGTTCATATCTTTTTTTAAAATGACATCATATGCCATGTAAATTATTTAGATTCATGTTTGTAGAGATTTGACGGGTATTTTGACGTGTTGGCTATCAGCTACCTAACGTACAACTTTTCTCTTTCCTCCGGACTTGGGACTTGCTGTATAAGAGATGTGACTTTAAGCACTACATAGGCAGAGTTATTTATATTAACACTAAGTTACGGAAATATTTCTCACGTAATGTGTATATATTAATATATATTATATACAATATATAATCGCTTCCATAAAGGCTATTAGGCTTAGGATCTTCAATGTGCTTTGGCCCTCTCTCCTCCTTAAAAATATATTATGTGATTCTTGACCGTCGCAGCTACACATTCATGTGAAGCCTAGTATCCTACCACCAAGTGTATGGGTCCCGATGAGACCTAAAAATTATTACTCTTGTGCTTCCACTTCGTGTAACTATACTTCCTCGGCGAATGTCTATTTAAAAATGTCACACATATTCTATACCATTTTCAAATCTCGAGTGTTTGAGATGAGTACTTTGTACATTTAGAAGACTTCGTGGCATATGTGACTAGAGATACCGCTGGCAGGAGAAAAGTGGCTCTAAAGGGTGGTCGGAGATGAGTATGTTTATGATGGCCGAAGGTGGTGACCGACAACAGTGGTATGATTGGTCTGGCGATAGTTACAACAGTCAGTGATGGCAGATGTAGGGACCCGGTCCCTTTTAATTTGTAAAGATTAATTAAACCGTATTATGATATCTTCGGTGGAAAGATGGTTAAGTGTTTAATTGCGTACTAGAATTAAATCTTAAACCATGATAATGTTGTATGATAATAATTGTATGTTTGTTAGTGCATGGGAACAATTATTGTGGGTCGTTTGGATGAGTTGAGTGGTGTTTGGTTGAAAAATTCAAATCATATACGTATCTTTTGCTCGGAGCCTCTCCCAGCGTTGGCCGCTTGAGTGGCCAAGGGCCTGCTCTAGCGGACTATCGGCGGATGGGTTTTAAATGTCGGTTTGTGGCTTCATTTTCTCATTTCCTCTCATGTCCTCTCTCTAAACTCGAAATAGAAGCCCTCGAAGTGTTCTTGGAGCATCCTTGAACCCTTTCCACCCTCCCTTGGTGGATTTTTTGCTCACCCCTTGACTCTACATCGTTGGAAGACTACTCTAGGCGTCAGAAGCTTTCTTTTCACTGAACGATTGATGATTCGTTTGGTTGGAGCTTGCTAGATGCTTGGTTCTTATTGTTTGGACATCTAAGAGGTATGATCTATGATTATCTTCGAATATTTTCTTGATATGAGTTGTATATTTGAATATATATACATGAAAGCATGAAAGCTATGTTTTGTTTGGAGCCCTATATTAGGGTTTGGTATCAAAGCATACTTGTTATTTTGTTTAAGCATGATTTTGAGGAACCAACTTTTTCTTGTTGTTGGATATGATTGGATTTGAAAAATGAAAGGCTAGGGTTTGATTTGGGGTTAAACATTGAAAAATTGTGGGTTTTTGGGTTAATGGACTCACATGATGGAATTGGTTAAATGTTTGGTGAATTTGGGGTTGTGGGAACCTATTTACTTGTATAAATTCCATGAACTTGACGATATATGAAAATGATGTAATGATGGGTTGGGGTTTTGGAATAAACCATGTGAATCTGACGAGTGATGAAATCACAAGATGATTGGTTGAGGGTTTTAAGCTAATTTAATCCGAATATGTGAGTTATGTGTTGGGTGTTGACGAGAGGAACCATATTTGAGTTGGACTCGTGCTTGGAATTTTGAAAATGATAATATAAAAGGACGGATTGCGAATCCACAGATTGTTTAAGTTGGCCATGATTAGCTCCTCGGTGAAAAATTGGAGAACTGCGCAGATCGGGTGACCTATCCATCGGCTAATAACTGAGAACAAGGCGTTAGTTATGGTGGGTTATAGAATGCACCGTTATTTAGCGGATCTCGCGTGGCCCGGTCGGTAATAGCGCGGCATGGGTCTATAAGCTTGTCTGGCGTCGGTTCCTAGAACATGGACCATGAATTGGTTTGGATGTGAAAGGAAGTGGATAAGGTGTGTGTGTATTCGTGTGTATGGGAATTGAGAACTTGAAATGGATGAAATGATACGGAAATAAAAGATTAAATGATGGGAGTGTGTATGAAAACGGATTTAGCTTTGCATATGGAAAACCAGTTATGTGAACGGGATCTTGTTGAAAATGGGAATTGATTTTTAGATAAAACTATGAATTGCATTTCACATAATTATTCTCGCATGTCATGCATGTGTTCATTGCTAGTCTATTTCTTATGAGTCTCGGCTTATGTTGTATAAACCATTTCATGTGATAGCGGGAATAAGGTGTTGGAACAAAAAGAATGATCGCGGGGACCTTTTTGTGTAGTTTTTGATAGAATTACATATTCATCGATAGCATCTTTTGAGAATTGGAAGTGTAAATGTAATTCATTTTGAATACTTTGGATGATTGTATTTGGGTTGGGGTAATCCTTGTTGTAAGGCCTTAAGGCCACCAACTCATGTTTTGTATGCATGTGAGGATGTTCAGTTATTATTTTGATGTTATTTGTTGGTGTTGATATTATATTCTATGTATGGAATTGTTGAAATTCGGGTTATAGAGAATGAAAGGGGTTATTTCTTCACTACATGTGTACTCAACTTCGATTTTGTGCCTATTTGAAAACATGTTCAATTTTGTGAAAACCAAGTGTTCTCCTAATACTAAGAAAAATTTTCAGGATTTTGGGCAAAAAGGCACATTGCCACTTCACTGCTCGAGCGATGGAGGGTTTGCTCGAACAGACCCCTGCTGGGCGAAGTTTTTGGGTCTTTGGTTCAAAATGGGTTTTGATTGGTATTTTTGGGGTATTCTTTGACCTATTTTGGGAGTTGTTTTACAAGTAAAATTACCTCCTTTCACCCTTACCTTTGACAAGAAAATTGGAAGTTTGATTCTTTTTCAACAAAGTACCTTTCTTTACAAGCTCTTTTGATTTGGATTTCTTAAACCGGATTCTTTACTTAACAAATCGTTTGGGTTTTTATTGTTACGAAATCGGATTGTGACAGTAGGGATTGGAGTGCTCAAAGATGGTGGCCGACAATAGTGGTCAGAGTTAGGGGACACTGGGTGGAGACGACAATCGGCAATATGGAATGGAGGTGGTAAGCAATGGGTGGAAGGGGTGGCCGGTATGCGGAAGGGTCGGTCGGTATGTGGCTGATGTGGTGGTGGTGGGAGGTGACTGTCGAAGGCATGGGCCTGTGGGAGGCCAAAGGTGGTGGTCGAAGACATTATATTGTAAAACAATTGAATGATTACTAGGATCAACATATGATAAAAGAAAAGAAATAAAGTGAATACTCTAATAAAAACCAATTAAAGTTTGTGATAATAACCACTAAATTTTGGCATTGGATTGACCGGTCATTTTGCCTTTAATCTTTTCTTGGCTCTAAATTTTAGATTTGAGATTTGAGATTTGAGATTTTATTAGTTATTGTGGTGGAATTTTGCGCGAATCAACTAACATATTTTTTTGGATCTTTTTTAGAAGTTGGCAATTGTGGCACCTCTTTTAGTTTCCTTCACGTACTCATTCGCGAGAGCCTGCTTTTTTATCGATCAATTAAAGTTCTTAATAATGGGGGTGTTTGGTAAAGTTACTGCTGGTAGCTTTTAACTTCTTGCTACTAATTTTAGTTATAAGTTGCAGTTTTTTTCGAACACCCACAATTTCTGTTACGAGTTATAACTATTTTTTCCCTTCTATTTCAGCTACATGCTATAATCTTTATCAAACACATATAACTTTTACTACAAGTTACAATATTTATCAAACACATATAACTTTTACTACAGTTTACAATTTATAAATATTAGTTTCAGCAATGCCAAATATCACCAATAATTCTTAAATATTTACAATGGGCTAATACCAAGGAACTAAATTCCCTTTTGTTTCCATTGAAATGGCCGAAATGTTTTCGTTTCATAAGTGATCGAAATGAAACACTAGTCAAATAAAAAAAAGAGTCAAATAAAAAAATTCTCTTTTTTTTTGAAACCCACAAAAATATTGGGCAATATATTTAAACAAGTTTTATTGAAAGAAATTTAAACTTTTTCTTAAATATTTAACATATCTTTTGAAAAATTATAGATGGTTATATTCTACTTTATTAGAAATAATATCACCAGTATTCTATCTCGCTTATATTTAATAAAATTAAGTATGCATGGAAAATTAATTAGTGAAAACATTGATTTATGGTTTGATACTTGTTCTTTTATATGAATAACTATATAAATATATATTGACAATATTTTTTTTTCTCTGAATGAATGCCTCCATGTTTGAGGTTCCACTGTATATATTCAAAATTGTTGCCTAAATACAAGGCTGAAATTCAGCCATTAGTATCAATATACCCTAACCAAAAAGGAAAGAATAATCTGTACAGTTAGGCCATAATTATGGTTAAATATATTCTGATTGACATGCTAAATATATCCTAATTGACATCCCCTCTCAAATTGATGCGGGGCGGTCAAGAAGCATCAATTTGTTCACAAAGAACTGATGGCGTAGACGTGGCATGGCCTTGGTAAACAGATTATCAAGCTGAAGATCAGTGGAAATATGGGAAAGAGAAATGACGCGAGCGTCTAAGGTCTCCCGAATAAAATGAGAGTCGACCTTAATATGCTTTGTACGTTCATGGAAACAGGATTAGCAGCAATCTGAATGGCACTGGTGTTGTTATCAGCATGAAGAGGGGTGGGATCAAATTGGTAGAAACTAAGTTTAGCCAGATGGCCACGAAGCCAGACAATCTCAGAACATGCAGCAGACATGGCACAGTATTCGGATTCAGTAGATGATTTGGAAACACGAGGTTGTTTCTTACTCTTCCAAAAGATCAAGGAATCATCAAGAAACATGCACCACCCAGTGACAGACCGCCTAGTATCAGGACATTCTGCCCAACCCGCATCACTATAGGCAACAAGACAGAGAGGAGAATCGGTTGGAAAGAACAACCCTCGGTGAGGTGAACCGCAAAGATATCGGATGATACGATGAACAACAGCCAAATGTAGATAGCGGGGAGTTTGCATGAATTGGCTAACCTGCTGAACAATGAAGGAAAGATTAGGCCGAGTAATAGTTAAATAATTCAAATTGCAGACCAATTGTCGAT
>JAULJZ010014613.1:0-16184 GCA_032270985.1 Heliamphora pulchella | reverse complement strand
TGTCTTCTACCTTTCCCTCAGTCACTTGTTTTATCTGTCTAGTCTTTTCTGAACTATTTTCTTCCACAGGTCGATCATGCTTGGTTAGACCAGGTGATGCTGATGATTACCGGCTTGAGAGTACTGATCCGACAGATGGATGTCTTGATGCGGGCAGCCAGCGTTGCTTTCATACCAGTAACCGTTGTGAGTAGCTTGTGTGTTCATTTCAATTTTTTTGCATTTTCCTGTCTTTGTTCCGCTCTGAGACTTGTTCCTCTTTTGACAGCCTCCAGTTCCGGCCACCGGCGTGGTGCCGCCACCAGCTCCAGTTGGACCTCCTGCTCCAGCCTCGACTCGAGGTCGTGGTTCATGGGCATCTTCTCGGGCTCATTCTAGAGGGTCGGTCTCATCTGCTCAGAGCCGATCTAGAGTCATCTCTTCCTCTAGTAGTGATGACAGCGATGACTTCGACAGATTCTTCGAGGACGACAGCTCGGAGGAGGCCGACCCCTCTTCCCACCGAGTTCGCCCCAGGTATTCTTGAGAGAGAGAGAGCTTTTCCCTTCCCCAGCTTTATTTACTATTTGATACATTTATTTTGATGGGCCTGCGTGCCCCATTTTGCTGTTTATTGGGCCTGGGTGCCCCAGTTTTTGCCTTATTACATTATGTTACTTTTTGACGCATTTTGGGGACCTTTGTGTCATTTCACATGTTGCATGATTTTCCCATGTCTGCGGCTCAAACTGTCATGGATGCATAATTCAAATGTCACAACTAATACGGATCACACAAACTGCAAATCGTCCAATACCCGGCATGTTCAAACATGGCGGTCGTCATAATCTAACATGGTGGTCGCCACTTTCCCAAAATATATACTTGGCGGTTGTCCGTTTTAACATGGCAGTCGCCTGGTCAAAGGAATGATGTCACTGTATTGTGCTTTTTGAGTTGGCGATCGCTGACTCACAAGGTGGCGGTTGCCACATTGATTGTCTTTTTTGCCGAAATTTTGATTTTTCGTCCTTTTCAACCTTATAAATATAGCCCTAGAGGCCCCATTTGCTGTTGCTCGGACTCAGATGGCTAATCCCCTTTCTTCATGGATTGAGAAATTCTCTCATATCAAAAATTTGAACTTTGTCCCCTTTGGCCTTAATGCCCTTTTCTCATTGAGGACTGTGAAGATTAATAGACCTTTACTAACGGCCGTTGTACAATTGTGGGATCCTCAGTCTCATGTCCTTCGGTTTGGTTTTGAAGAACTCTGCCCCATTGTGGAGGAGTTTTCTACCATCTTGGACTTGACTCCGCGGAGTTCCATTGTCGTTCCCACTCCCTTTCTCTCTGTTCGGCAGCAGGTGATGCAACTCTACAGTCTGTCTAAGATGGAGGCTTCACGTCTGATCTCGGGTGACTGTCTCGATATTTCATTGCTTATTGAGAGATTTCATCCTACTGGTGATCTCAGTGATCTAGACTTTCAGCTGTGGCGTCATTATGCACTTTACTTCTGCCTCCTTGCTCAGTATCTCCTTGTCCCTCCCGACGGGCGGGTTAGTTGTGCCTTGGTTGACATTGCTGGCCAAATGTGGATGGGGAGAGACTTCGTGCCCCTGGTTTTGGCTGAGACACTGCTAGGTTTGGACGCTGTTCATTGTGGCGAAACCACCACCTTTGCTGGCAGCCCTTTACTTCTCCAAGTGATCTTAACATCTTCCTCTGTATTGAGTTCTCTGTCATACTGCAAAGCCTTTCCCTTACAATTTTATCTTTTGCTATGGATTTGGTTGATGGAGAAGGTGAACCTTGTACAGAAGCCTCCCACTGATGACACAATGCAGCTGCTTTCCTTTATCGTCCGTGTTATCAGATATGTGACACTGAGGCATCTTAGCGACAATATCTTTCTTCTCTGACCGGTCCAGACATTACCTGGCCGTTCCCTTGGTGGCGGATTCCTGCTATGACTCTGACCACTATGGATCACCTTGGTGTTCTACTGGTCGGCTTGCGTCAGACTACCTTCTATTACCCCCGTTAGATCATGCGACAGTTTGGTCGCGATCAGATCATCTTCCCCAGCATTCAAGGCCGTCTGTTTTCTTCTGTATTGCAGGCTCCTTTTCTAGCACAGTATCGGGAAGCCTGGCCATCTCGCTCATTGATGGAGATGCACGAATTACAGTGTCTCGATCTTTTTGCTGAATACAAGACATAGTTGACACAAGATAGGGAAAAGAAAGATAGAGAAGAGGGAAAACAAGTAGCGAAAAGGAGAAGCGTTTGAGGATCTCTGCTTTATTTTGAAAAATTTCACAGCTTTCCTTTTTTATTTGTAGAGTTTGGGACTTGTGTGCCCTCCCTTTATTTAAAAACTTTGTAGTCTTGCTTAAAGTAATGAAAAACTCCCACTTCACATTTAAGATGGTTCAAATTTATTCGAAGCTTGAATATCTTTATTATCAAAATTTAAAAATTAATTTGCATTGGTATTACTCAGATTCAAAGATAGTTAAAAACAAAGAATGTGGCCGGACTTCTTAAAAGAAGCTGCCTACGTATCCCAAAAAGGTGGAATCGGGCCTTAACGTAGTTCGAGCTTGGTTTTCACTCGGGTATTGACGCTCTCCTTTTGTAATGCCCTAACTTTTGTCAAGGTCGCCCTTTCGGGTTTTCGGCCTTGCGGGCTGCTCTACTTTTTGCCTGAGTTTCCTTTTTGGTTTTCAACTCGGCGAGCTTTTATTTTTATCTTATTTTTACCTTAGGGATAGTATTTTTTGAGCTGACCGAGATTAACTAGAGTAGAGAATACATTGCCATCCAGATCTATAATGATGACTGCACCGCCGGTCATGATGGTTTGGATGAGAAACGGTCTAGACCAGTTTGGTTTAAATTTGCCCCTCGGGTCGAAGATAGGAGCTCTGATTTCCTTAAGGACCAGATCTCCTTCTCTAAGGTCCCAGGTCTTGACTCTCTTATTCAACGCTCGAGCTATCCTCATTTGGTAACCTTGTACATGGAATAGGGTTTGCAGTCTTCTTTCATCAAACAAGGGCAATTCTTCCATTCGGTTCTTTTGCCATTCTGCTTCTAAGATATTGGCCTCGGCCACTACTCTTAGTGAAGAGATTTCCACCTCGATGGGAAGCACGACTTCCATCCTGTACACTAAAGAGTATGGCGTAGTTCCAGTTGAAGTTCTGATCGACGCTTGGTTTCCCCAGAGTGCAAATGGTAGATGCTCTGGCCAATGTTTATGTGAGTTTATCATCTTTTGCAAAATTTTCTTAATGTTCTTGTTTGCTGCCTCGACTACTCCGTTGGTTTGCGGCCGATATGGCGAGGACTTATGAGCCACTATCCGGTATTCCTCAAAAAGATCCAGAACCTCTCCTTGAAAATGTGAGCCATTATCCGAGATAATTTCATGCGGTACCCCGTATAGGCAAATGATGTTTTGTTTGATAAACTTAGCGACACGGGAGGCCTTCAATACTGAGTAGGAAGCTGCTTCCACCCATTTGGTGAAATAGTCAATGGCCACGAGAATAAACTCATGTCCATTAGATGCCTTTGGGGTTACTCTGCTAATCACGTCAATGCCTCATACTGAGAACGGCCATGGAGACGTCAGGTTATACAGCTGAGAGGGGGGAACGTGCATAAGGTTTGTGTGAATCTGGCACGTCAGAACTGCCATATTATGTCACTTCTTCGTTGTCTTCTGTGGTATGCATGTCACTAAGTCGTATTGGCATTAGCTACCCTTACTGTTGTTTACCTCATTAATCGCACTCTTAGTCGCATTCTACACGGTTTGGCTCCTTTTCAAGTTCTTCAACTTGATCATCCCCTTTTTTCTATTCTGCCTCAGGTATTTGGCTGTACTTGCTTTGTTCAAAATTATTGTCCCACTCGTACTAAACTGGATAATAAATCTGTTAAATGTCTTTTTTCTGGGATATTCATCTATGTCCAAAGATTATCGATATTATGATCCGGTGTCTCACAGCATGTTTCACTCACTTGATGTCACTTTCTATGAGAATACTCCATTTTATGGTAGGCCATTCCAGTTGGCTGTCCCAGGCTCTCTTTCTGGTCCCTCATTGGAGGTTTCCTCTGTGAGTGCTCGTCTGATTTCTATTTTTGACTCTCCCTCCGACCTGTTCATCCCTCAACCTTCCCCTCCCTTGTTGGTGTACTCTCACTACTCTCGCTCTTAGCCTCTGCTGTCAAACATCCCTTCGAATTCAAATTCAGGTAATTTTTACCCCTATTTCATTTCTGCACCTATTTATTCTCGTTATCCCTCTCGTGATCGTAAACCGCCTTCCTGTTATGGTTGACTTAGCAGTACTAAATCATCCCATCTCCAGGTGTATCTCCTATGATGGTCTTTGAGCCTCCTATCGCACTTTTCTTGGAAAGATTGACTGTGTGACTATCCCTCGGTCTGTGTCCGATGCTCTCCAAAATCCCAAGTAGGTGACTACCATGCAAACAGAGATGGATGCTTTGGAATCTAGTCATACCTGAGAGCTTGTGCCATTTCCCTCTGGTGAGAAAACTATGGGATGCAAGTGGGTCTTTAGTGTCAAGTACTTCGCTGATGATTCTGTAGACTGATATAAAGCTCGCATTGCGGCCAAAGGCTTTACCAAGGTTCCAGGCAAAGATTTTGGTGCTACATTTGCCCCAAAGGCTAAGTTAACTACTGTTAGTCTTCTAGCGTCCTTGGCAGCTTCTCATTCTTGGCCCCTTCCCCAATTAGATGTTAAAAATGCCTTCTTTCATGGCGATTTAGTTGAAACAATCTATATGGATCCTCTTCCATATTTTTGGGCTAAGGGGAGTATTCTGGGAAGGTATGTCACCTCTATAAGTCTCTTTATAGCTTGAAGCAGTCTCTAAAGGCATGGTTTAGTCGTTTCAGCAATGTTATCTTATCTATCGATTTCGACCAATATCACTCTAATCATACTTGTTTTACTCGTTGGCGTACCAATGGTCGACTTATCATTCTATTAGTATATGTTGATGATGTTATTCTTACTGGAGATGATATATCAGGTATTGCTCAGGTAAAAATAGATCTTAGCAAAGCTTTTGATACTAAGGATTTGGGCAAGATTTGGGCCCTCTCAAGTACTTTTTCGGTATTGAGGTTTTCCATTCTCATCATGGGATATATCTCTCTTAGCGAAAATACAATCATGATCTACTTCAGGATACTGGTATGTTAGGGTGTAAGACAACCTCTACTCCTGTGGATTCGAATCTTAAGCTCACAACTAAATCTGGAAAGTTATTTCTGAATCCATCTACGTATCAGCATCTAGTTGATCGCTTGATTTACTTGACAAATACAAGACTCGACTTGACTTTTGCAATTAGCGTAGTCAGTCAATTTATACATACTCCTCGCAAGGCTCACATGAATGCAGTCTTTCATATCTTAAGGTATCTGAAGACCTGTCCGATACTTAGGCCTATTTTTCTCGGCTAGTACTTAATCTAGTCTTTCATGCTTTAAATGACGCTAATTATGCTGGGTCTAAAACTGACCGACGATCCACATCTGGTTTTTGTACTTTTTATGGTCAACATCTCATATCATGAAAAAGTAAAAAGCAAACAGTTGTCTCAAGATCTTTGGCTGAGTTCGAATATCGGGCAATGGCTCCGGGCACTTGTGAAATCCTTTTGTTCCATTCTCTTCTTGATGAGATTTGAGAAAAAAAAGATCCTCTTAGTTATTTTGTGACAACCAATCTACCATTATGCTTGCCTTTGATTCGGTTCTTCATGAACAAATCAAGCACATAGAGATGGATATTAACTTTATTCGAGAAGAAGTTCGAGCAGGCACCCTGTCTCCATCCTTTGTCTCTTTATCTGATTAGATTGCGGATATGTTCACTAAGTTTGTGGGATCATCTCTACTCCGGTCATCAATTGCCAAGCTAGGCTTAATTGACATCTTCGCTCCAGCTTGAGGGAGAGTATTGAAAGATATTTAGGATCTCAATTTGATTATAGTTTTATTCCTAGAATCAATATAATAGGAAATTAAGATATTACTAATTATGATTTGATTTGTGAATTATTTTTTTCTTTCTTTATAATCCTTCTTCATCAATATGAATAGATTGCTCTACCTCTTCGATGGTAAGCTGAAATTACTCAATTCTTTTAGTCTTTTGATTTTGGTGCAACCTTTGCCCCGATTGCTAAGTTGATTACAGCTCGTCTTATGGTGTCTTTGGCAGGTTCTCATTCTTAGCCCATTCACCAACTAGATATTAAGAATGACTTCCGTCATTGCAATTTACATAAAACAATCTATATGGATCCTCCTCCCGATTTTTGGGATGAGGGGAGTATTCTGGGAAGATATGTCGCCTCCGTAAGTCTCTTTATGATGGCTAGAAGCAATCTCCAAAGGCATGGTTTCAGCAATGTTATCTTATCTATGAATTCTGTCCAACGTCACTATGATCATATATGTTTTAGCTGTCGACGTACTGATGGTCAACGTATCATTTTATTAATATATGTTGATGACATTATTCTTGCTGAAAATGATACATCAGATATTGCTCAAATAAAAATAGATATTGGCAAAGCTTTTGATACTAAGGATTTGGGCCCTCTCAAGTACTCTCTCGATATTAAAGTTGCGCATTCTAATAATGGGATATTACTTTCTTAGCGAAAGTATATTCTAGATCTCCTTCAAGACATGTTAGGGTGTAAGCTAGCATCTACACCTATTGATCTGAATCTTAAGCTTTCAACTGAATCTGGAGAGTTACTACTTAATCCATCTACGTATCAACGTATGGTTGGTCACTTGATTTATTTGACAAATATAATACCCAGCTTGACTTTTGCAATTTGCATATTGCAATTTGCGTAGTCAGTCAATTTTTGTATGCTCCTCGCAAGGCTCGTATGGATGCAATTTTTCATATCTTAAGGTATCAGAAGACCAGCCTTGGTCTTGACCTATTCTTCTCAGTTAGTACTCAATTTAGACTAATTTCATGTTTCACAAACATTGATTATGCTGGGTCTAAAACTGATCGATAATCCACGTATAGTTTTTGTACTTTCTACGGCCAACATCTTATATTATGGAAAAGTAAGAAGCAGATAGTTGTCTCGAGATCTTCGGTTGAGGCCGAGTATCGAGCAATGGCTCAGGACACTTGTAAAGTACTTTGGTTGCAATCTCATCTTGCTGAACTAGTCTTTGAGAAAAAAAGGATCATCTCGGTTATTTTGTGACAGCAAATCTGCTATTATATTTGTCTTTGATTTAGTTCTTCATAAAGCATATAGAGATGGATATTCACTTTATTCGAGAAAAAAATTGACCAGGCACTTTGCCTTCATCCTTTGTCACTTCATTTGATCAGACTGTGAATATGTTCACTAAGTCTGTGCAACCATCATCGCTCCGGTTATCAATTGTCAAACTAGGCTTGATTGACATCCTTGCTCAAACTTAAAGGGGAAGTGAAAGGCAATTTAAATCTTGGTTTGATATGGTTTGATAACTTTGATTACTAAATTAAACTACATTAGGAAATTAAGATCTTATTGATTGTGATTTGATTTACGAAATTATTTTCTTCCTTTTTTGTTATCCTACTTCATCAATATAAATAAATAGCATTACCTCTTTGAAAGTAAGTCATAAATTACACAAATCTTTTATTCTTTTGTTAAGTGGTTATTTCCAAATGTTAGGGGGTTAAGAAGCAAAGAAACATTAATGGAGGAAGTGTATCATGTTGGACACTGACACTTCTCGGACACTTCTTAAAGTATGTCAGCCACTTTTTTTTTAATGACAGACGATTTCCCAACACTTCACAGACACTTCAATAGCACTTATTGACCCTCTAAACACGTGCTATGTAATGAATCTCTTCATATTAACAATGTTTTAGATTTTTTATAATGCAACTTGTGCACACTAAATACATTTGATACTTTATAAGATGAAATATAGCTTTTCAAATTAATTAGTGATATGCTGTATATTTTTTATTACCTTAGATAAATTATTCATAAATATTTTATATATAATAAATATATAAAAATATTAAATTTTTAACATGTCAAAGACATGACATGTCATGCATTTTTGGAAATCAACATGTGAAGTGGTCGTGTCGTGCTGTGTTTTTGTCCATGCTTTTTTTTTGGAAGGGGGTGGGGGGGGGGGGGGGGGGGTGTTTATTTTAATATTGCCCAAAACACAGGTGAGAATTGAAATTTGCCCAAAATCATAGTCAGGGATGTACTAACCATGGTAAAGGCATTGCGACAACTAGCTAACACGACTCGTTGAATTGAGTGTGATGCAATTCACCATAGACCTACAACGAATACAAGTCCGTCCAAGGCAAACAGTATGTAAAACAAAGAAATGACTGCTGAATATCATATTCAAATATAAGTAATTAACTAATTTCAACTCTCAAATAATTAAAAGATGATGGACATGAAAAGAACACAAATCAATATAAACTAAACTACGAAAAGTAGCCAGTCCTTTGCAAATTTGAACTTGTCAGACGATGGCATTACGTGTGTGAAACTTGAGTAGCAGCCCAACCCACGTTGAAGATTGAAGCAAATGTGATGTACCTAATAGTTTGCAAATTAGATGAATTGGTACCAAGGATTTTGCAGGGCAGGCAGTTCCCAAAAATGGAAGAAAATGAAACAGCGACCAAAACAGATTCTCCGCCATGCCATATTTTGAAACGTCCAAACCTGTCTATCTATTGATTAAGCAAATAGAAGAGGATTAACTCCAGCATATAAGAGGTCTCATAAGTTAACAAAAAGAAAACTAAAAGGTTTCTTGAAAACAAAAGATAAAGTGCTGCAAAATTTACTATATATAATCCAAAGATTTTATATAGAAGTTGGGGGAAAGTAAGGAGGTTTTTATAGCCCAATTTTGGTTTATAATTAGCAATATATTTTGTGTCAAGAATTTTCAAAAGGTCCGAAACGAAGGGAAGTGTTTCAAGTATTAGATGAAATTGCCATGGAGAAAACACTAATAAAAAATGGAAGCTTAAACAAATTTTTCATCATTAAAGTTACAAGGGCAGAACAGAAGATTTAGAAATGAAGCATTTCATCATAGGCAACTGAGCAGGTAAACTCCTCAGCTTGATTCTGCCTCCTACAACCAGAAGGGCAACGATGAGTTGAATTTCCCTTCAAAAAAGAAAAAAGAACATAAGAATAAGATTAGAAGTTTAATATCTGTTATTGTTAAAACTTCAACCCTATAAGGTTGGTCTAATGGTCAAAATCTGAAACTTGAGAGTTTGCTTTTTTCACCCAAAAAAAAAAACTATTGTTGTCTCCATTTTCTGAACAACAAAATTAAAGAGTAAGAGGCAGGATGGGATTTGAAATAATGTGCAGGTTCTATTGAAACACACAATTTGAACATACTTACATTTAGTCAGTAATTGTATTTGATCTGGCAACATGGTATGCAAAGGAAAGTTTCCAACCCCCACCCCCAACGAGCTATAGCGTAAGCCCACCCCTGCCAAGCATCATATTGTGTAAATTTGGAACAGGAACAAAGAGAATAGGTGATGTGAGAAGGTGCCTATCAGCAGCTAAAATGTAGTTAATTTCAAAAGTGGGAAAGACATCAAATGAGTATTAGACGCAACTTTGATCAATAAGATGTAGGTAGGACTTGCCAATGGTCTAATTGTAAAATGACCAACCAGAAACGTTTATCTAGCTTAGAGCATACCAACTCACCAGCAAATATAGTTGCGGATAGATCAGCTATCTTACCAGAAAGCATGACAGTAGCAGCATCCATGTGAAGTATAAAGAGTGAAAATAAAAGTCATGGGTCTTAAAAACTCTTTCATGCAGAAAAAATGAGAACCCAGATACTTCTGAGAAAAAAGAAAAGAAAAAGAAAACAATAGGAAAAAGTTACGACATCCAACTGCAGAACTTAAATTTCAACAAATTGAAAGCTAATTCATAAATACATGATATAGCCGAGATGAGAAGGAAGACAATGTTTGTACATGAGATCATACCAACCCCACACCAGAGAATGAAAAAAAAACTCACCTTTGCTTGAATTAATTTAAATGGTATTACAACCTTGAAAGAAGGCTCAAAACAACAAAACAGGTTCCCTGCACACATATTTGCTATGTTATTTGGGACTGCAGATTTGTTTCTAAGCATGGAATTTTCCTAGTTCCTAAGTCCAGGTAAACCAACACAAATTGGACGGAAAAAAGGGAAGTCTCAAGGCCTCTGTAATCCAACAATGCAGGAATCAAAGAATTCGTGAACTCAAACTTGATTAAATTGACTAAATACCAGCAGAACCAAATATTTTCAGGGATTGGAGGGAGTCAGATGAAAAACAAATTTTCCCTATAAATTATGCACATTAGTTGTACTCTCTATAGCTAGTTAGATAATTCTACCAAAATTGGTTTGAGAAAAAGATTTGCTACAAATGGTAAAAACACAGAACATAAAAAAAATAAAGCCCCAATTACGGAAATAAAGATACTAACGAGTGTGACAAAGTAAAGAAATATAGAACCCAAACTCCGTCTAAGCTGGAAGTGTTAACGCATGTATTGCTGAACAATTTGTAGGAAAAGAGGAAGACAAAACAGATAGAAAAAGTAACAAAATAAATGGATAGAAGCCAAGTTGATGAGAACATAACTTTTTGGATTGAAAGTGCAATCTGCTCCAAGAGGAGACTAACTTTGGGTGATGCCGCCTGGTGGTGTAGACAGTTACATGTTTACTATTGATGAAGGTCTTAACTTATCACCAAAAAAGTCTTTTTTTTTGTTAACCACGGCCTTAAATTAGTTCACCAATATCTCTCTGGAACGATAGGCCAATCGTGATAACCAATAAGTAATTGATATGTGATAAAAAAAGATGGTGAGGCTAGGCATGTTGGTTGAACATGCAAATGGTTAAGTAAATGAATGAACAGGGATTAGACACTGGGTTGAAATGGGTGGGCAACAAGAAAATTTAGAAGAAAAAGAAGCAATGGATTGAGTAACAAAGGGGTAGAATGCAAATGAAGAACGTTGGAAAGAACCCTAAGCAAAAAAAGCACTATGGGTACGATCTTCCAAGTCCCTTGATGCAAAAGATTATGTGGCATTTGTGTATGAACCATAGCATGGTTATGTAGATTTGTAGTGATACCTTGTTCAATATGAGGGACTGGAATCAAGATGCCAATCAACATCATTAATTCTTTGACACTTTGTGAGGAATACATAACCATCGCATCATGAAGCGAAATAGATGCCTAAAGACTAATCCATATTAAGCTGAAAATCATTTGAATTAAGATGGGTAAAACCAATAAATACAATCCTACGCTGAGTCAGCAACTACTCCCACCATCACACATCCATTTAACAAGAATCTCGTTGAAAAGTCATAAGTTTTGATTGAAACTCCATCCATGATAGAGGCTTTACATATTCATGTGTGAGTATTTGAATTAAAGGCAGTGTCATTGCTTGGCTCATTCAATTTGATCAATGGGCCATGTCTGTCAGTCAACCAAGCATCAGGGCTAACCACATAAGAGGGATTTAATGCATTGAAAAGAGGTATAAAAAGCAATATGGTAGAATAAATGTCCAGTTTCCTCAAGAAGTACAAATGATTATTTGTTGAATTAACTAGAAGTAGTCAAGCGAGAAGTACCAGATTTTCTGATCAATTGCAACCAAGGCATTACCGATTAAATTTTTAATCAATTCGGAAGTATCTTTGCTTTTTACAAAAGTTCCTGAGCTTTTGTATGAACCAATCTAGAAGTGATCATGTAGTATACTGGAGATAGACTAATTGATAATGGATCACTATTAACATTGAAAAACTATCATATAAATTCATGATTTGCCCCATTTTGAACCACTTTCTAGAATGATTTTTGCAAGTCTGTATAACCTTCATAGTTTTTTCTTAATATAAATAAAAACTTACAGAGATGAGTATCTAAAGGGGATGCTTCCCATGTATATCACAGCCAACGCCAAGAACCTTCCTATACCTCAACAACCACAAAAGAATAAATGACTTATGCATTAAAAGATTCAAAAGAAGGCATGAACATTCCTTACATCTCAAGTATGACAAAATCTAAAAGTTAATTAAGGTCGGGAAATACCCCTGACCTCCAATTATACGAAATAGCTAAGAAGGAGCTCTATAATCTATAGGGTGGCTCCTTAACTCCTCCATCTGTCTCTCTTAGTCCTTTCACCCCAGATGATCCACGTCAAAAACAAAAGGGCTAGAAGGCAGCTTTCCTCCCCCTCTTTCCTAACCTACCACCCCATTAAAAATGCATAACCCACACCACTACTAGAATCATTCATTAATGAGAAGGTGAGATATATATCCCAATATGTCTTTGCAAAGACAACACCAATTGATAATAATTTGCCTTGCCCTTGCCAAGTTTTCAATAGTCAAAATATTTTCAAGGGTCGCACCCCACGCATTAAAGACCACCCTTAGAAAGGGTCTTGATTATCCAAATCCCTTTGTAAGGGCAAACCAACCTCCCAATCCCCTTCAAGGTCCCATAAAACAATTTCACCTCAAACACTCCCTTCTTGTCGGTCAAATGTGGAGACCTTTTACGTTTAAATTAATTGCTTTAGCATAGTTAAATTTATGAAAGTGATTTTGATGACGTAAATTCTGAGAGAGTCATGTGGTATGATGATTTTCATGTGCTAGATACTAGTTTTGGGTTACTCTGGACGTTTTGGCGCATAAGAAAAACAGTTAAGAAAACACATTCTTGGGGAGACCAATCGATCGGTCCTTGGACCGATCAAGCGGTCCGTCGGGGAGTAGATAAATGGTTGAAAGTTTGTAGCTTCCTCTAGAAGTTTCATACTCTCTCTCTCTCTCTCTCCTAACTCTCTCTCATTACACCTTTGTAGTATCTCAAGCTCAAGATTCATCTTCTCTCTACAAATAGGAGGGTTTATATTTCAAATTAGACGTCGCCGAGTGGGACTCAAGCTACATAAAGCGAGATCTTCACAATCATCCAATCGACGATCGAATTCGAGAAGGGGTTAAAATTTAGGGTTTTGAGATTTGGCGACATTGCAAGACTTTGAGGCTCTAAAAGGTAGGATTTTGACTAACTTTGGTAATTTGAATTGATTTGTGTTGATTTTATATGAGAATCATATAAAACCCTAAGTTTTAAGAGATTAATCAAAACCCTAGCTAAATTACTAGTTGTTGGGTTTGGGTTCTTGATAGTTGGTTAAGGTTGTGGAGTTGGAACTCATGATTAGTAACTTAAGCTATGTAACTTGAAAATTTGAGAAATAAATACTAAATTGATAATTTGAACTCAAGTCATGAGAGTTGTGGTTAAAATCTTAGTTGAATTCATGATTTAATGGTTCAATTTTTATATAAATTTGATGAAATGGTGAAATTAGAACTCTTAGTGAATTGAATGAATATCGTAATTTGATAACTTAAGGATAGAGAGCTGAATTGGTGATGTATTCTATAAGTTCAGTTCATATTTCCTATCGTGGCGTAATTGAATATGTTGTGTATTGGATTGGTGAGAGGAACCAATTGTTGTGGTTGGACTCACGAATTTAATGAAAATTTAAGAAATGAACAAATATTGGAACCAAAGGTTGAGTGTGTTGAACAAGTTGGGCTTGACTAGCTCTGCAGTGAAAGACTGAAAACTTGTGCAAGTTGGGTGCCCTTCCCATTAGGTTAGCCCCTATAAAGGTGGCTCGGGTTGCCTTCCCATTGGAGTTCTTGGGGGAAACCATAAATGGTGGTTGTTATGGTGGGTTATAGAGTGGATTATTATCCAATGGGCTTTGCGTAGCCAGTTGAGGGATAATAGTTCGGGATCTCTATAAGTTACACCCGGTGTCGATTCGGTATAAACTAATGAAATGAATTGAAACGAATTAGATGTGAACTAAAACAAATGGAACGTGCAGAACACTTGAACATTTTGTTCCATGAGTTGAAGATGAGCATGTCTTGTTATATTAAGAAGGGAATCGTTATATTAAGAAGGGAAAATGATGAAGAATGAATAGTTTTAAATTCATTTGTGAGTGTGGGTGACAATTATTGGGTTTGTAGATGAAACTTGTTTATTTTTCACATGATGGCATTCATACACTCACACCTCGCACATCATTCATAAAACCAAATTTAGTTTCTATCCTACGAACTTCAGCTCATGTGATTTGATTAAATGTTTTTCAGGTTCATGTGAACAAGAGAAGCCATAGAATAGTTAGCATATGGTTGACAATTTTTTTTTGGGTGAAGATCCAAAGAATCTCAATTTTGAGTCTTGATTCAATTTGAAACCTTACTAATGATATGAATGCATTGTTTTGGAAAGTATAAGGAGGTAGAATGAAGCTTGTGGTGGTGGTGGAAACTTATGTAATTATGTTCAACTATTTCGATTTTGTGGTTGAAGGTTGTAAAGCTAAAGAATTGGGAATTTTATTTTCATTTTGGATGAATGTACATGTTAATGAATCTAAATTTGGAATAACATTGTGTGGACGAAGTTGTTTTTATCTAGACATGAGATCATTAGACACTTGAATTCAGATGTATGTTGAATCGGAAGTTTGATTTTCAAAACAGATTTTGAGAAAAGGGTCCAGAGCCAGACTGCTTGATAAACTGATCGAGCGGTTTATCGAACAGTGAAGCTCTACTCTCAGTTTCTCTGTTGCATAGCAAAAGTGCTGCGAGCAACATAAGACCAATTAAGCGGTCTGTTTGAGCAGGGCATATTTTTTATCTTCTTCATTTTGGCCCAATTTTCAAACTATGATATTTCCTTTCTTTTAAACCCCATTTTGGGTGAATCTTATACCTAAATTGAGGCTTCGAGAGCTTTTATCTCAATCGGCTTAATTCTTTTCTTTATAATCATTTCAGGGTAATTGTCACGCCCTAAACTCCGAGTCACGTGAAACACCCACAAACAACCAACCCAAGAATACACTCTCAAATAAAGCCATACATGCATTGTATATAATCGCCAAACAGCATACATTATACGGTTCTAACATCGGAAAAACATGTTACAACATACATGTAACAAAAGAACAAAAAAGAAGACTACAGCTCTTCCACCTCTCCAGCTCCTCCAGAGCAACCTGCGTGACCGGTACCTGAAAAAATCAAATCCCACACCATGAGCCAAAATTCACTAGAAACTAAACAGGCATGCAGTATAAGCTAAATATACTAGGAAAACGAGGTGTAATTTTAGACTCTCTTTCAAGCATTTAAAATAATTTTCACATGCAAACGAGGAAGCGATGATACAAACCATCTTTTGAATCACTCACAGGAGCTTTGAAAACAGTTGAAAAAGAGTTTTTAGATCGCGATTCACACGACTCTTAAAACAGTTTAAAAATTGGTCTATCCGTCCCACAATACAGTTCATGCAATCCATGTAACTTCTCGAACTTCCACCGAAGGACCCCAGCCCTCGTCTATGCAACGCACATAACCCGTGCAACACACACAACACACGCAACCCGTGCAACACACATAACGCACGCGACCCGTGCAGCACACATCTTCACGGATTTTCACCGTAGGACCATCATCCGCCCCCATGTGCAATACAGATATAAATCTACGTATTAACAAGCATTTCTATACATGCCTAAACCACGGGATAAAACCGTATTCTATGGGGTAAAACCATATATCAAACCACGGGGTAAAACCGCATACTTACCGTAAGCCACGGGATGAAACCACCGACCACAGATTATACAACGGGATAAAACTGCATACCACGGGATAAAACCGCATATTACAGGATAAAACTAAACATTACAGGATAACATCGAATCATTACATGCATACTAAACCAGGGTTTGAAGGCATAAAATCACGTACTGTCACTACGTTTCACAAACCACGTCACATGCTATACACGCGACTCACATAATACTTACAACTCATGCAACATGCATCAGATGCATCCGTTCCTCATATTCCACATAACCATGCCTATAAAACTTCTGAGTTTTAAAGCATGCAACTACGGTACACGTAATGAT
>JAULJZ010014603.1:0-16185 GCA_032270985.1 Heliamphora pulchella | reverse complement strand
ACAAGTTATCGATGGTTTGGTACAATTTCATTGGTTTCAGAGATTTTGAAGGTTTTTGATGACTGGGTTCAAATACCAAACTTGGATCATTTCTCGAGGATCGTACTAAGGCACTATTCTACCTGTTTTCATCATCGGATTCGCCTAAGATTAGGTGGGGCCAAATTGGAGTGTCTACACCTACCCGCATATATATAGGGCTACAGCAGGGACTTAGAAAGTAATTATGGGTTAGACTTCTAGTGGAACATAGACACCTACTAGAGATTTCTATAATTATGGAAAGACATGCAGCGATTTCTGTAATTTTCATAAAATACTGAATTACAGATCATACCACTAAAGAATTATAATTGCACTCTGACCCATAATCTCAAGACCTTCAAGTATTAAGCGCCTGTTATTAAATGCTTACCATTTCTCCCCACGTTGAGATTCTCGATACCCACCAATTAAATTTAATTACTGACAATTTAATTTAATCGGTATCTTGATATTCCTTAAACCCTTGCGCTTAACATATTTGACTACCAGATAATTAAATCCACATGTAGGGTTTGGCCTGATCAAAATTTATAAGCATCCTTAAGGGAGTATCGTCAATCCCGATATATCGGGACGTGAATTCCGTCAATAATTAATATTTTCCATATAAATAATACTATTATCTAACTCACCTGAAATATAGACTCATATAAGATCGCACTCTCTAATAAATCAAAACAACGAATACTAAATATACTCAAATTAATAATTATTTCAAGATTAATAGGATAAGCACTATTCATAATAATCTTAGGGTGTGAATTAATTTATATAGTCAGTACAAAATTAATTACCCCAAATATCCCGTTCAATACACACAAAGTGTACTGGCACAGAAAGTCGAAACAATAGACGACGCTATTATTTGTTTCCCGTAACCAAGACAGGTCTACTAAAACTCTGTGCCACAGTCGTACTAATGGTATATCTATTTTCATCTAAACTGTGAACGTAAAACTTCTATTCTGCAAGAACCTAAAATCTAATCTTCTGTGTGCAAGCCGTACTCTACACACCAGATTAAATACTATACAGAATATCAGGCATCCATGCATAATATTAAAAAAATGATATACATACATTACTCATAAATATTCTCATAAAATAAAAAATTAATTTTATTAAATAAAATTAAATACTAAAAATATGATTTTCAGTATGTCAACCCTAACAAAAAGTACAAGTGGAACTTGTCAATTTTTAGGATACTCACTAATTTCTTGATTTAGCAAGAAACAAAACTTAGTAACCTTGTCTATAGCCGAGGCTGAGTACATTGCAGCTGGAAGCTGTTGTGCACAAGTTCTTTGAATGAAACAACAATTAGAAGACTATGATTTTTGTTTAGATCACATCCCTATAAAATGTGATAACACAAGTGAAATTAATATATCTAAAAACCTAATACAATACTCAAGAACCAAGTATATTGAGATAAAATATCATTTTATACGAGATCATGTGCAAAAAGGTAATATCAAACTTGAATTCATAGGCACAGATTACCAATTAGCTGACATTTTCACAAAACCCTTAAATGAAGAAAGAATCTTTTATATTAGAAGAGAACTTTGTATGTTATGTACTCTTAATTCACGATTAATATGCCTTACTAACCATGTCTTTTCAATGCATTTCAATACTTTTTGATATTCTTCATTAATGTGTGAAAAGTGTCGACACCACTTGAAAAAGTGTCAACACATATTTGTGTTGAGTTAACCCAAAACTGTATAGAAGTGGCACTGTGAAGAATAGTGTTGACTCCTTTCTATATAGTGTCGACTCAAATTCGTTGTCTGACTCTTGGTAAATTTGTGTCAACCCAAAGCTTAATCATGTCGACCCAAACAGCTGAAAGTGTCGACACAATTTTTATTCTCTGTCACCCACACTTGCGAAGAAAAGTGTCGACCCAAATGAAATTTTTGTTGACACAGATCTTTTTGCCTATATAAAGAGGCACTAGTCCCCACCAGTCGCGTCGTTCCCTCTCTCTCTATAAAATCGTTCGTCTCCCGCAATTTTTCTCCATTTGAAAAATCGTGTCGACTCTTCGTTTCCATCTTCATCCTCTCTTCAAATCTCACTCAAATCAAACAAAATGCCACTTAAGATGATGGGTAAGGGCGCTAAACGCACCTGCGAAACGAATTCTTCAAACTCTAAGGCTTCAAAGAAAAAGAAGACAACCACTCCAACGACGGCGACGACACCAAAGACGGTTGCAATGGCGGAGGTAGTAAACTTCAAAACCCCAAAGATCCGATAACTCTACTTTTCTTCCTTTCTGGATCGCAAAGTAATCCCTGGCCATAGTGTTGATTTTACCTATTTTGATTCAATAGAAATGCGTTTTGAAGATCTATTTTTCAGCCTCGGGTGAGAGAGACTTCTACAAATTTGTGAACCACACTATCCCACACTTGTCAAACTGTTCTATGCTTACTTTCATGTCTCTTTGATTCCTACCACCACCATCACCACGTGGGTGAATGGTATTGAGATTCACTTGACCCCCTCAATCCTTAATGAAATCCTTTGTATTCGAGAGGGTAAAATTTATATTCCTTGCAACAAAAGACCCCTAGACATTGATGGTTTTTCTTTTTCTGATACTGTTAAAAATATTTTTGAGAATGATGAGATTGACCCCTCTAAACCCTTAGAAGTAAACTCCCTCAAACCAAAGATGCGAATCTTGCATCATATAGTCAACCACATTTTTCTTTCCCAAATGGGAAAATTCGGTGATGTTGCCTATATGCATGTTTTCATCATGTGGTGTTTCTTAAAACAAAAGAACCTAGACCTAGGTTTCTTGTTCATTTTTGATATGTTGCAATCTCATAGTAAGTTCAATTCTTTTCTTCTACATGCTATGTATTTGACCCGAGTCTTTCGCCACTTTGGCGTAGACTTATTAATAGAAAAAATGGTTCCATTCTCAAAACATGACTTATATGGTGCTTCGACACTTAAGCATATGCAAATCTCGAAAGTTGACAGAGTTTGGACCACCAGACGTGGAACACCATCTATCTCTCGCCCTCAGTCTGCATCCCAAGAATTTTCTCCCATTCGTATTGATTATAATTTTCCTGCTCCACCATCCACTAGGACAGGCACTCCAGGTCCTTTTCATGCTCCTCCTCCTTCTACACATATTCATGCTCCATCAGCTCCTCCTGCCTCTTCATCTGCTCCTCTTTTTGTTGATATTTCTAAGGTTGTCTCCTTGATCAAAGGCCTATCCTCTTCCCTGTCTTCCTTCCAAAACAAGGTCGATCAATGCCTATTTGATCTTAATAAAATGGTCTCCACCTTATCTGACAAAGTTAAGCTTTTAAATAAAACCAACCGTGGCCTTCGGCGTGACATTAAAAATGCAATGGATGCTGGGAGGGCTCTTTGCAAGATAATGGATGACAGCATCATCTCCATAGTCAACTGTAATAAGGTCATCCTATAGCAAGTGAGAAAAGAATATGAATAGGGAATTTTCACAGCCGTGCATGCTAACTCCAGAAATGTAGAAAAATATCTTCAATGGATTCGTGAAGCCTAGAGCAAGCAATTCAAGCCCAAAAAAAACCAAAGAAGAGAAAGATGCACGTTTAAAATGTGAAGCAAATCTTACCTTGGCTGCCACTTTTGAAGCCATGGCAGCAGTAGAAGCCAAAGATGAACGAGCTTAATCATCTAAGAAACGAGCCTCTGAGAGAAAATAAAAGGCTAAAGAGAAGAAGAAATTCAAAAAATTCATGAATGATCAATAGCTTCAACCCTTTGATGATTTCAAAAGGGGAGAAGAAATGGTAAGCATTAAGAGAAGGGGAGAAGTAAAAACATTAACAAACTTTCATTCAGTAGCTTTATAGTTTTTGAAGGAGAAGTTGTAATTGTTAAACATACATTCCTGTTTGTGTTGTTTGGTTTGTGTTGTTCATATGGTTAAAACATATTCTCTCTTTCACACTTCGTTTATGGATGAATGCTTATATATATGTACTTGTGTATAACTAATCCTGCTTATATATCTATGATTGATGTTTAGTTCTTGGAAAAATACTTTGCACATATTTGCCTTGATGCACAAATCTCTAATAAACACAGAACGCTTCTAAGTTTATATTGCAAACCATCTTTAAAATGTATACTATAATGTTGATTTAATGCCTAGCCTTTGTAATTACATATCTTGTTTAAGGCATATCAATAAGAGAATAACCCTTGTTGAAAATCTTTTTAAATGTTTTCTAGAAAATATTGAAATTGTTGTAATCATCAACAAAAGGGAGATTGTTAGCCCAAGGGTTTTTTATATTGATTTTGATAATTTTTATAATTCATTTTCTAAAAATAAATGAATTTAAAAAGATAATATTTATATTTTTTAAAAAGAAAGTGTTGACACATATTGAACAAATGAGTTGACACTTTTAACCAAAAGAAATGACTTATCTCTCAAAAAGATTAAAACACCTAAGTATTTTTGAAAATATTTTGTGTTGAACCCAATTGATAATTGAGTCAAGATTTTAAGGCAAAGTATACTTGAAGATATCAAGTGTGCCAATACCTTTGAACAAATAGTTTGACACCCTAACTTGTCGTTGAAGTTATTTTAATGTATTAAAAGTTAGTGTTGACACAAATGAATTTTTTGTCAACACAAAAGAGCCGAAACTCTCTGGACTCAAAATGAGTCGATACAAACTGAATTTGTGTCGACACAAAAGTGGTTCCTCACTTTTGTTATTCGGAACTTTGAGTCGACACAAGTTGCAAATGGGTCAACACAAATGTACCGAGGCCACCTACAGAATTTGGGTGTCGACACAAAATTGAAGATGCGTTGATACAAATATTCCTAGCCCGCCTGAAGAATTTTAGTGTGATGCCTCATTCTCCGGGCACGTCGGGACATACATAAATATAAATAAAGAGATATTCTAGCCATTTATTTATATTTACTTACGTTAGTTATTACATCATAAAGGAGTTCTGAACCATTCAAAAGTACATAAGTATTACAGTTCCATCAAGAATTTTCAACAATTACACTAAGCACGAGAAATCTGAATGAAAAAACGAAAGCAGAGGTTTCGACTCCTCAGAATGCATCAGCTGGATCCATGTACTCTTGGAACTAACCTTGTTCTTCTAACTCTTCTTCTCCCTCTGAGACGACTTCCTCCAAGAACTCCTCCTCACCTATGGCACGAATGCCATGAGCCAAGGCCCAGAAGCAAAACACTCTAACTTTCTAACTAGTCTCACAGCACAAAATTCACCGCAACACATACCATAAAACACTTAGTACAATTTATAATCAAGGAGACAGACAAATTTATGACAGGATAGCAGATAAGTAAATAATCATGTGTATATGAAATGCAGATGCTCAACCCATCATGCACCCATATTATAACAGGAATTCCATGCCGAGAATCACCAGAGTAGACTTTCACGGGTAATTGATCACCAAAGCCATAATCGCGCCTCGTTGCAAATAGTAACTGCATCGCCTGGTTTCATGCCATACCTGTTTTACTCAATGGCAACGGCGTGGGCTCCGCGCCATACTCCAGGCTAACAATATTCAATAAACCATTCCAAACACCAGGAACACGCCCACTCAGTGTACAAGGGGAATTCATCCCAAGCGGTTTGTCCCACCTTAAGACTCATGATGCCTTTGCCGGTATCAATCTAAAAGTCCAAGCTATCGAAATCAAAATGCTAGCGATGAACCCATGGTGCCCAACATTATTCATAAACCATTTCAAACACTGGGGACGCACCCAGGGTGTAAAAACTAATTTTGTAACACCAAGGACGAACCCAAGATGTACCAGGGAAATACATCCCAAAATATTTTTGAAAAATGGCAACTAGGGACGCCTTAGATATAAAACCAAGAAGAATAATCTCAACAAAATAATCCGAATGGCACCATTATGTTCCCGTATGTTAGGTGCCTGTACAGCAGCATTCCCGATCACTACGGCGTATAGCGGCAGTTCGGCTTAAGATGTGATACGGCTCAGGACGTAACACGACTCAAGACATTCATGGCCCAAAGTTAACATATCTAATACAATAATCCTAGTGACACCATTATGTTCCCGTATGTTAGGTTCCCGTACATCAACGTTCCCGATCACTACGACATATAGCGGCAGTTCGGCTCAAGACGTGATACGGCTCAGGACGTAATACAGCTCAAGACATACATGGCCCAAAGTTAATCATACATGACACAACAATTTGAATGGTACCTTTATGCTCCCGTATGTTAGGTTCCCGTACATAAACATTCCCAATCACTACGGCATACAGTGGTAGTTCGGCTCAAAACGTGATACGGCTTAGGACGTAACACGGCTCAAGACATACATGGCCCATTGTCAACACCCCCACAACAGTTTACACAGATGGACTCCAATATGCTAAGATGCAAGTGAAGATGTTTATAATGTGTGCCATTGATCTCAAGTGCAACAATTTATAGCATGGAATTAACATGGCAATATTCGTGGTATAATGCTCAAAACATAAAGTACAAGTATGTGAACCACAATTCTCAAGGTATGATTCAAATATGATAGCATGGGTTCTAAATCATCATACATTCTCTTCAAAGCACTAATCAACTATTTCAAAGCAAAAATCATATAAAAACTCGGGTTTTATAGTGATAGGTACTCAAACATACACTTAACAAATTTTAGGGCCAAAAGTCAAGTATTAAATTAAAAGAGCCGATAAGATTTTGGGATATCTAGACTTGGAATTAAGCTATAATTTTTATAAACTATTTAGATAAAAATATTTCCTACAAGTCTCGTGTTTATCACTAAGGCCAAGTCCTAAGGCAAAAGGGGTGAACATTTTATCCTAAGAAAAAACGGTTCAGCACTTTCTTCAGATTTTATCCAAAATTATGCTTCTGTTTCTCTCGGTTTTGGGGTATCAAATTAAGCCCAAATGAGCCCATTTTTTATTATGTTCCATTTTAACAAGTCCCCTACAAGTTTCATGTTTAGATCTAAGGATAGTTGTTTGAAACAAGTCAGACATTTTGGCCATTTTAAAAAGTAGGTTCTGTCAGTCGCCAAAACTCAGCAGAGCCGGTTTTGGACAGAGGGTTTAAAACGGTTTTGGGGTATCATCCCGAGGATTTAAGGTCTAATTTTTGGGAAAAAACTACTTCAACATTTTTGCTACAGTTTTCATGTAGACCACTTTTGGAATAGGTCACTAAAAATAGGTGTTTTGGGTTATATAAAAATATGTGAGAGAATATTCCTCAAGGGCTGAAAATCAACAGATACTTTCAAAGGGGTTTTGACCTATGAAAGCTAAATATTTTGTTCTCATTTTCTGTGGATTGATGGAAATACATGTTATCTACAACTTTCATGTTTTGACCAAAGTTCGGATCTCATTCTAAACTAGGGTTTCCAAGTCGGTGGTGTTGACTGGTCAGAAAATGACACACTTTGGTAAAATTGCAATATCTTGAGTTCTGGTTATGAAAATAAGTTGAAACAAACTTTGGATGATAGATAACACAAAAATATAACTCTGGACACAAAAATCATGCTTATATCAATTTTATACATTGAGTTATGGTATTTCAAAGCTCAGGTCATAAACATCAAAGTCCTTAAGAATCAAGCCTCTTAGGGTTTAGGTCTTCTACTCATGCCATGTCAAGTTTTTGTTCCATTTCCTTGCATGCTTGTATTTTAAACTTCAATATAAAGACTCCAGCACACTTATAGATCATCAAACTCAAAGATAACAACACACAACAACATCTCACATCATTCACAAACATAACAGCCCCTAATTTCTAACTACAACGCCTTTTCTGTTTGATTTCGGTTCTTATTTTTTAAGGAGCTTAAAGGGATGTGTTGGGGGTTATTTTCAGGGATATTAGATACAAGTTTTATAGATTTTACTTACTTTTTTTGAGAGATCAAAGAATGGTGGAGAATTAATTTGGACTTAGCTTTTGAAAACTCCTCGGTTTCTTCCTTTTTCTTCTTTCTTCTTCCTCAAACTCATGGAATACCTCAAGAACAATTGAAGGTCTGGTCCCTCACTCTCTTGCACGAAATTTTGAAGGGGAGAAGAGGTGTTTGGGCTTAGTTTAAATAGGCAAAGGCTAGGGGACAAGGGGAGACAAAAAGTACACAAGAAGCTTCCTTTTTCTTCATTTCATTAAATGTGGTTTGAGGTTGATTTAACTTGATTTAATTCTTGGAGGCTAGAATTCAGATTTTGGAAAGCTAAAAGTATCTAGGTGGCTGTTTGGGGGACAAAAATCTGATGCCCCATCAATCAAAGGGTTCGCCTCTGTTTTCGTGCCCCTATTGTGCAAGAAAATACATTAAAAGTTAATTTGATGTATCTTTTCCTACTGAGACTTATTATTTTAATATTTTTATGAGAAATATAGTATTTTCATATATTATTATAGTTTTTATAGCAATTTATTAAATAGAGGTAGTCTTTTAAGTCAAATTAAGCTGTTTTGACAATATATGACTTTTTGACTTATTTTGTTGTGTATGAACTTTAATAATAATTTCTTTACTTTTGTTGACTTATAACACTATATTATTAGGTATATTACTTGTTCAACAAGTTTGGGATAATCATAATGCTTCATTTAATATATTTCTCATCATTTAAATCTAAAAAGAAGCAAAAAAGTCACTTTTGGCACATCTCCCAAGGTGATCGGCCACTAAGGGAAATATTTGGCATTTTTGATGTTATTTTGTCCTTTTTTACTTAATTGTACTTAAATTCTTGATTTAGGGTATCCATATGTCAAAATTTATATTTTTAAGGTTTTTTGCTGTACTAGGGGCAAAACGGTCATTTTACCATATTTATGAGAATTTTTTATTTTTAATTCATTATTTCATGATATATACTTAATTTAGAATGTTAGGAGACTCTCTGGGTGTTAAGGCTTTGTTGCCTGAGTTTTGAATCTTTTTAGGATTTTTGGGCCGAACTTCGAATTTTCGATTTGAGTTAGGGTTTTGAACTACTTCCGTGTTATATGGTCTCGTGGACTATCCGTCACTAATACTTAAGGTTTGGGCTGAGTCTTTACACTGGTCGTTATCAACCGTGTTGTTACCATTAGGGTCTGTACCAGGTCGTTACATTTAGTGTCGGCACCAATGTCTAAATGAGTCGACACAAATATCCCGAGGGTTTTTACAGAATTTTATTGTCGACACCAAGAAGATTTTAGTTGACACAAATTGTTTTCTCTCGGATGCTGAATTTCAAATGAGTCAACACAATATCCAAATGTGTCGACACAGTTGAGTTGGTGAGGAAGATTGCAAAAATTGTGTTGACACCTCAGAAGATTTGAGTCGACCCAATCACTTGAATATCCTTGCCCTAAATATTTTGTGTCAACCTAAAAGCCTTTGTGTCGACACCTGCGACGGAAATTTAAATTCGCAACAGATTTTAACGGTTGAATTTTTGGCATTTAATACCCTCACCTACTTCCAACGGTCATGAATGCTCAAGAGCTTATATAAGGAGTTACTCCTCGGCATTTAATCTAACTGGAGACTTACAATCACTGTTCTATTGCTTGGTTCAAACTCAAAAACTTTCAAGTTTTTATTTATTGTTGAACTCCAGCTCTTGTATCTCATCTCTCTTTACCTCTTCATTTATTGTCAATCATTTCTGTAAAAAGAGTGGGTGTTTCTTATTTAACCTCTTCATTTATTGTATTCAAGAGTGAGTCACCTTTTATCTTTTGAGTGAGTTAGTAAATCTCATCAAAGAAGAGTTCAAGAGTGATTAGAAGAAAACAGAGAATTATTTTCATAGGATCGTCTTGAAGTTGTTATAAGCTTTTGAATGTGCCCGAAAATATTCGTTTTCTTAAGGAAAGTCTTGAGGTTGTAATGCTTTAAATGCGCCCGTGAAGCATTCTACATAGTAAAAATTCTCAAGAAAAAACTTAAGGAATAGACGTAGGCTTGGAAGAAGCTAAATCACTATAAATCATTGGTGTCTGGTTCATTCTCTTTATCCCTAACCTCTTTAATATTTGCATTGCTTTAATTTTTAATTATTTTGCGATATTTATTTGCTTTATTAAAAAGTTTTCGAAATGGTTTTAAAAATTGTTATTAATTTTTTTAAGATCTAATTCACCCCCCCTCTTGGGATGCCTAGAAATAACAAAGCATATAGCCATAAAGCTTGTTAGCTTTCCCACATAGCCCCGAGACAGTAAACTGATCGAGGTATCGGCTAGGCAGAGCAGAGGTTTTGAGAATCAAGCATGCAAATATGCACAATGCAAATGCGAATACCAATGAAAAGTTTACAATAAGAACCATTGACATTTCGAGTTAAGCCCTCTTAATGTTTTTTTTTTAAACTAGTCCCCAGTGGAGTCGCCAGAAAAACTACGGGCGTTTCCATTCGGGTGTGTCCGAAAAATGAAGCGTCGGATATCTATTGTTTTTAAAAAAATATTCTTTTCTTTATAAAACAGAAAAATTCAAGATATCCAAACACATTTTTAGAAAAAAAAAAGGAGTCACCACTTGATTTTTGAGAAAAATCAAGAAAAACAAAAAGAAGACTACAGGTCCTTTTTTAAACGTAACTAGAGAAAAAGAGGGTTCGATGCTAAGGTACGAAAAGGGAAGATATTAGGCTCTCTTTTCGCCCAACAGTAAGGTTGGCCTCTATTTTTGTCAATGTTGATTCTTGTTTTAAACATTTCAAAGATAATATATACAGAATAGGAAGTTAGAGATAGTTCATACAAAAGTAAACAAGGAAGAAAAATCCTAACTACAATCCTAGGGTTCATGCAACTTGGTTATCATTTCTAATATGTCACACGTATTGTTTGAGTAAAGCAAATCAAAAAATATACAATGAAAGATCAAATAGAACAAGAAAGACCTAAGGGTCATACGATAAAGTTTCTGCCTCTAGCATGCTGTTTACAGGTTATACAGAAGGAACAGGGGAGATCTAAACACTATTTTTAAGTTACTGTACATACACAAAGTTCACTTCCGTAGCAATAGAATGTTGCGACCGTAACAAAATGGGTCACAAAACAAGTGACCGTGACAAAATACATGGTAGCCACAAGAAAATGGGTTACAAAGGTCGCGGCTGTGATAACCAAAGGTTGCGGCTTTGATATTTTGGGGTTTAGAGAGGTTTTCAACATACAAGATCCAAACGGGCTCAAATGGATAAGACACACAGAATTGAGACCACAATCCTCTTCATCAAGGCTGGATCTACTATTCATTACTCCAATAGCAACATAGGTCTCAAGACAGAATGCATAAAACATTTTAAAAATTGGTAACTTAAGGCTTTAAACATAGTTTTCATACTATTGGTCTTCATAAAAAGCTCGTGGTCGTAGCAACAGAAAATTGCGGATGTGACAAAAATGAGAAGAAAGGTTGCGACCAAAGGCAAATAAGTAGCAGCTGTGATATTTAGGTCAAAATAACTCACGGCCGTGACAACCAAGGTTGATGGCCGTCAGGTTTTTGAAATCATAGAGGCATTTTTATGTGTCTAGTGTGCCAGTGAATACGAAAATGGATTGAAATATACTATTCTACGTATTATAGAGAGTTATAGACATACAATTTTTAATGACAGCTCACATGAAAATGCTTAATAAAAATCAAAATCATGAATAAAAACCTTAACCGTAACACCCTCGGGAGAGAGAAGATGAGGTCTTAAAGAAACGTCACGATTTTCCTAAGGTTACCTAGTGTAGACAACCGCCTTGAATGTCTTCTCGGATGTGAAAGATGAGAAACGCCAAATAATTCGTGCTCCGATAGCCTCACCAATGCAAGCAAAGTCACGAACGAGGTCTGAGAGTATAGGGAATGCAAGTATTGAGTATCAAAATATCGGGGGGGGGAATTGAATTCGACAGAGTATCGGTATCCAAGTCTTTTTCTCTTTGGTTTCTATGGAAATGGGTTCCTATTTATAGGTAAGAAGATAACACAAACATCCTCTGAAATGCTGCCACCTATTCAAAAAGGTGTCAAAATCGCGACCGTGACTTTAGTTGTACAAACAGTATCGGCCGTGACTTTCATCGTACGAACAGAGTAGGCCGTGACTTTCAAAGGTCACGGCTAGGTTTAGGGTTTCAAAAAGGTAGCGGCCGTGACAAATGAAAGTCGTGGCTTACTCTAAGATCACAAAAAGGTGGTGGTCGTGAGGGGAAGGACATAGCTTGTTGTAGGTGGCGGCCGTGAGGATCATGGATGTCGTGGCCTAAAGGTTTTTGGTGGTTTCTTGAGTTTTGGACCGAATTCCTGACTTTTCTTGATTGGGAGTATCCTTGAGCATAATTTTCACGTTTTTGTCATTGGAGACCATTCAGAACGGGTGCCTAAGATTCGGCTTAGTCAAATTAGGATGTCTATAACATTAAGAGGGACCTAAACCTGAAGTGGTTAGAAAAGATGAAAGTTCATCCGTCAAAGCGATCCAAAAAATAAGTATTATCGCTTTCACAAAGACCATGGCCATGATATAGATGACTACTACAACCTAAAGCACCAAATAGAACACCCGATCAGAAATAGAAGATTGGGATAGTTTCTTGACAAACCTGCTCATCCAGATCAGCGAGAACATCAAGAACGACCATGAGCAAAGCACCGCATGACAGTGGCAAGGCTGGTCAGCCAGATCCACCCCAAATGGAGATTAAAACGATCGTAGGGGAATTCGTCAGAGGGGGAGAGTCCAGGTCAGCAAGAAAAGCACACACAAAGCAATTGAAGAAAGAAAACAAAAGGGACACGAGGGAGCAAGTTCCTTGGCCAAAGTCAAAAACGATAGACAAACTAACAATTTCTTTCTCAAAAGAAGATTGTTGTGGGGTTCAATATCTGCACGATGAACCCATCGTTATTAGCTTGCTAATCAACAATCATATGGTGCAAAGGGTGCTTGCAGATAACGAAAGCTCAGCGGATATCCTCTTCGCCAGTGCCTTTTAATAGAAAACTAGATTTGAAATGTATCTTATTTCTATTGATTTCTAAGGTATGGGTTATTACACCCAATGTTGCAGCACACGAGGATATAAAGCTTAGAATGGGTAAGGACTGACCAGGAGAAGGTTAGCCCAATGTTGTAGCGCCTGAGGCTATAAAGCCTAAAACGGGAAAGGGATAACCAAGAGAAGGTTAGCCCCCAATGTCACAGCGCGTGAGGCTAAAAAGCCATGAATGGGCAAGGACAAACCATGAGAAGGTCAGCCCCCAATGTTACCGCACCCGAGGCTATAAGCCTAGAATGGGTAAGGGATGACCAGGAGAAGGCTAGCTCTCAGTGTTCTTGAATAGGAGTAAGTCAATCTCTAAAAACAAACTCGAAGTTTAAGGGCAAAAGACTGTTGAAATAAAGGAAATTTGAAATTCCACGCAGTAAAACAAAGCACAACAAGTACATGCGCAACAATATCTAACAAATTACAAGTAAGGAAACCAAGTGTAAAAGAATGAATTCCACAACATCCAACATATCAGATTTACTAGTTGAATCTACCAACTACTACAAAAATGATCTTCATCCAAACAACCCACATATAGTTGAGGAACAGAAAGTGTTCCCAGAAACTAAACAAATGGTATATTAAGTGTTTACAGACAAAAATGAAAAAGGAAAAGAAATAGAGAAGATTAAGAAATAGGGGAAGGGGGATGGGACTGAACTTCGTCATCAACTTCCCCAGCTGGAAAGGATCCAAGAGCCACTGAGGTATTATCTTCGTTAGCTTTGATCTTTGAGAAATCTAATTCAGCACACAAACTACTTGCCTACTGGCGAAAGGCTTCAAAGCCACTCTCCTAGTGCTCTACAAACATGACTCTCACATCAAAGCCACTCTTAGAGATCAACTGGGATAATTCCTCAGAGCCCTTGAACGCCTCCATGGCAACAGCACATTCAACAACAATAGAGACCTCCAAAGCTTAATATTTGGAATGCTGCTATACCAATTGGGATTTGAACTCTGTCATTCGCTTTTGTTGCAGGTCTATTTGGCCCAGTACGTCCTTTTCCTTGATCGGCCCTCTGAGATAGCCTCAGCTCTCTCTAGGTCAGCTTCCACAGTAGATAACCTCCCCAGATCTTCCTTCAACGTGGCAATTGAGCTCTTCAGCACCTTAATATCTTGGCCAATGGCCAACAACTTCTTCTTAGAATTTTGATGAAGAATTTCTTTCTTTATTAAACGAAGGGTCAGATAATGACCCAACGCAATAGACTACGAAAAGTTAGAACTCAATTAAACAATGAAGCAAATAATAACAATATAAGTAAGCACAAAACATAAAAGAGTAAGAAAGATACCCTGGCGGTTTCCTGATGGAAACATCGGCCTAACTCGGTTATATTCATGTAATCCATCGCTTCGATATCACTGGGGGAGATGGTCCCCTCAATCATCTTCAGACCAGCATCCCCGTCCAAAAAGACAAAAGACACTAGTTGTTCTTGAGCAAAAGGATAGGGAAGGGGGAATTGCATAATTCATTTACCTTTGTCCAGATCTTTCGCTTGTTGGTCAGAACCAGACCTACTACCCTTCGAAATAGCGTCAAGGTTAGGCTTCTCTTTCCACTTCTCTATCTCCTTCCCTTCAGCTAATGTGGTCCCTTCATCTCTCTAACCCGACATAGCAGCTCTTGACGGAGTTGAGCTTGGGATGTACTCTTTGAAAGTAGAGACATCCAAGTCCTTCTAACGGGAAGTCATGACATGTGGCTTCTTCAACAAAGGCTGATCATGATGATTATCCTGAGTAGCTGCTCTCTTCTCTTTGATATTTTTAAGTGTCTCCTTATCCGCGTAATTCATTGTGCCTGCATATTGGAAATACACTGGTGGTTAGCGACTTATTGAGCAAAGGGGTAAAATAATACATTTTAGTAAATACAATACTTCACCTTCTTTCTTAGAAATTTCTGCAGCTTCAGCATTATGAGATAAAGATCACTACAACAAAATAAGTCATTATTGACCAAATGATTTCGTCTCTAAATCTATGTATTTCATCGCTAATAGATTCTGTGACGAAAATTCGTCCTCTCCACTTTTGTCTCTAAAGGGTCTTCGCAAAAAGTACCTCGTGACGAAAATTTAATTCATCACTAAAACTTTGACATTTTGTGATGAAAAATCTTAACTCCTCACCAAACAAACATCATTTGTGACGATTTATTGTCATCTTTGGTGACGAAAGTAATCGTCATAAAACATATTTCGTCACAAAAAAAGTGAATTGTTGACCAAAAAATTTTGTCATAAATGCTATTTTGTCACAAAAAATGAAAAACTATTTTTGTATATAGTGAATTTGTGACAATATTTTCTCGCAAAATAAGGCAATTTGTGACAAAAGTTATTTCCTCGCAAATGAAAACAATTAGTGACAAATAATTTCATGGCAACTTTCATCACCTAAATTGTTAACAACAATTAGTGACAACTAAATTTGTCGCAAAATCGTCACAAAATCAGATTTTTGTGACAACAAATTTCGTCGCTACTATTACTATAAATGGTGGCAAACTATTTCATCACAAATAGATAGAATAAGTGACATAATTAATCGAGATTCACCACAACAATCAAGTATAAATCTTCAATTTGTCTACATAATAATGTAAATGTACTTCTAATTTCAAAAAGATGTATTAAACAATTCGATCCAAATAAATGGACAAAAAAAAGTTTAATCTAATAAAATAATATTTAAAAAATCGCGACACAAAATTCTTCAACGCCATCTTCCTTTTGTAGCAAATCTGTAAACACAATAAGAAAAATATCAAAATGATATATAGTTGATAGAATAAATTGTCTTCATATTGTGAGGAATCTGTCTACAACAATAAAAAAAACTCAAAAAAAAAATATAAATATTGGTGTTATTGAAGTTGAAAATGTTAACTCTTCAAGTTAAACACAAACTATTATTTATTATCTATTAGTTTATTCTCTCATCATAGTACAACCCAAACAATTATTCCAAACACCCAATTT
>JAULJZ010014592.1:0-16186 GCA_032270985.1 Heliamphora pulchella | reverse complement strand
CCTCTATCTGTAGAGTATCAAGGATCCTGGTAACCAGCTCCAGCCACTCAGTGGCCACCGTGGGGTTGGGATCCCCATAAAAGGCAGGAGGGTCCAAACGGTGAAACTCACACATCGCGACCGTCGCCCTCGGCTCAGGTACACTCTCCCTCCCTCGAGAGGCCTCAGCCAGTTGCCGGATGTCCGTCAGCAGGTACACTCTCTCACGCAACAGATCTCCGTCAGCAGGTCCTTGGGGTGCATTAGCATCCCCAATATCTGGGAATGGAATGTCCCTTCAGCCAGAATCACGGCCACAGCCACGACCTCATCATCGTCCTCCCCGTGTGGACATAACTCTATATCAAAGCAACATAACAGGATAAGCATCCATACAACATGTTATTGCTAATGTAAATGACAGATAAGCATGCTAACACATAGCCACTTAATATCATGTCATCACATCTCACATACCGAGGAGAACTAATAAGAAGGACTCGTCCATCTGGACAACCTACTCAGATTCCTTGCTAGAAATCATGTCCACGAAACGCGTCTCTAACATGGCTCCCATGTTAGTTAACCCAAACTCCCGAAGGCAAGACTAATTGAACCTGAGGTCTAACCTCCATACCCACGTATACACAATCATCATACTACACAGGCTATCATGCTTATGTTAGGAAAACGCTATAACACATGCAATCAAGCACAAATACATCCTCAAAAGGTGATGTACCCTCTTTTCCATGGCTCATAGGTATACGAACCCATAGCTTTGATACCAAGTTGTCACGCCCTAACAGCAGGGTCACGCGAAAGTCCCCCAAAATCATTTAAGAAAAATAAGATTTTGCAGTTGAATATCAAAATTTGGATGAAAATTCTCACAGTTCAACTCTCATAAACTGAAAACATGCATCTTATACATAAATAAGCATATCGCCTAAAGGTGTACAAAACCCAGCGATCACAGGAGTTACATGTAAGAGTACATGTCCAAAACAGGAAACTACTGCTAGTCTTCCATCACATTTGCAACTAGGTCAACTCCATATGCTCACTTGAAAAGGCTTTACAGCAAAATCTCACACCGTGAGCCGAAGCTCAATAGAACATTGACAATAATACTATAAAGCAGGCTATGCAATTACACACACACGGGCTCAACCACATGAGCCAAAAAGGTTTTTCTTTCAAAACCACAAGTTTGTATCAGACTACCACGAGTCTCAAAAAGGTTTTATCTCATAAAATCCCACATTTTCTATCCTTCAAACTATGCATATCATCCTAGCAGATATCATGCCACAGTTAAGAGAAAGCTGTAAATAAACAGTAAGCTCCACTCAAGCCACACAATCGAGGAGAAAGATGTACTGAAACACTATGTACCGACTCTGTCACACAGACAAAGATAACAACTATAGACTCCTGGCCATTACCCTAGTCCTGAACCACTGAAGACCTGCTAGGTAATGACAAGTTCTATACGGAGTTACAACAACAACGCCATTCACGAACGCAACCGACTTCTTTACGAATTTTCATAACCAATGGAAAAGCACCCAAACCACACACTTGTTTCTTTACGATTTTTCACGACCGATTGACGAAACAAAGCCAAACCACGTTTACGGGGATTAACCAGAGGGACCATAGCGAACCCACTCTACGCACGTTTTTGGGCTTACACCAAGGAGCTATAGAAGCCTAACTCAAATGACACACTGTCACGGTATATCTATGGAAATATTTAAAAACCCACCGTAGCTCAACTACAAAACCCACAAAATAGATATACAACGCATGTACAAAATGTTCCAATCCATCACCCATGGAGATCAACAACCATTTCCAACAAAACGTTTGAAAGGTGAGACTCAACCTTGAGAGTTAGCTCCAAATCTCTAAAAATACGTTTTTCACCCGATTTCACAAATCACCATTTTCAAACCTCCTTTTGAAAACTACGGGTGTTAACATACCCAGATCATGTATACAATCAAGAAAAAGGTGTAAAAATCCACTTTTACCCAAAAACTAAGGTTTACATATGACAATCACATTTGATGTATTTTCTATCTGGTAAAAATACATATAATTACATATATCACCCTTATACAGCAGTAGGGTCTAGAATCCTACTCGAAGAGTCAAGAACTCGATGTCTCAAAACTAAACAGCGTCAGAACAAGAATTCGACCGGATGGATGCGAAGCCCTCGGCCTCGATAGCAAAGGTCCACAACGGGATCAACCCAAAACCAAGCCCCAAACCCTCAAAGCTAGAGAGAAGGCAGAAAAAATGGGTTTTCTTAGCCTGGAAGAAACGTTTTGAACAAATATCTCTGCCACTGCCATATTTATAGAAAACCAAAAATTGCACTATTCAGTCGATCGAACCCCTGAGTTCAGTCGACCAAACCCAAAAATCTCAGTTTAATCGACTGAACCACACCCTTCAGTCGACCGAACTCAAAACCTGAAGCGTACTGGAATCTGTTGTGGTTTCTCAGCCCAAAAACAAACCCAACCAACCTAAACAAGGTCCGAAAAAGCGTAAAACACATTTACACATACTATTCTACAACATTAAAGCATAAATTATGCATCGATATTATTCATATACTGAATAAAACACATCAAAAAAAAATAAACAGCCTAAAAAATAAAGATCAGGGTCTCACACAACTTGAACGCAGTTCCAATAGATGCAAGTCTTTCTCCTATAATATATTTTATGATAATAAATCATTTCTAAGATTAGGAAATTTAACATTAAGTAAAATAATAAAAATAAATAATAGTACCAAGATAGAAAAGACAAATAATTAATGAAAAACAAATATCCATAACTTTGAAGACATAATAGAAAAATCCAAAAAATTAAGGATTCTTTTAACTAATAGAATTTTTTTTAAAATACATTTTAAAAATAATTTTCCAATTGAAAATTCTAAAAAAACAGTACAATAAAAATTTAAAGCTCCCAAAAACATTTTCACAGAACTCTCTTTTGGTTAATGTCAACTCATATATATAAAGAGCGCATCCAACTGCTTATTGTCATTTGTAAAATTACATTTATACCCTCTTTATTTAAATGAACTAACTTATAATGACTATAGATACGATTTAAGTTTATTTTGACAATTGTATTGTTCATTTTATAGATTTTTTTGAGAAGATTGTCAATGTGAAAAATTAAGTGATTGAGTATCAATAATTAAATTATTCGAACATATTTATTTTAAATAAAATAGACAGTTTATTTTTAAAATTACACACACCATTAAAATAAATATTATATGACATTATATCTACATATATTCAATCAATCTATTTTTTAATATCGATGATATTCTTAATATACTCTACAAGATAAACGATTTTGATCATCGAAATAAACTTGAGATAGATTCCACACACACACACACACACACACACACACACATATATATATATATATATATATATATATATATATGTTCGTTCTTACTTTTTGGCTCGACAATCTTAAGATTTAGGATTTAGTTAAAAATTTGTCTTCTAAATTTATAATTTATTTTGATGATTGTACCGTACATTTTATAGAACTCCTTAAAAAGATTATCTATGTAAAAAATTACTTTGATGGGTAGCAATAACTAAATGATTTGAAACTATGTATTTTAAATAAAATAAATGATTTATTCTTAAAATCACATAATCTATTATAATAAATATTATAAGATATTATATTTACATATACCTAATTAAAATATGTTTTACATGGATAATCTTCTTAAAATCATCTACAAGATAAATAGTTCAGATAATTTGGACGAGATTGAGATCGGCCCATAGAAATTAAATTTTATGGTAGAAGGTTGTTTTTTCCTACCGTGCCAGATGTTTCCACAGTGGATATTTTTTTATTGTATTTTATTAATGATAAATTTCGATTTCTTTCAATTGTCTCTTTGTATTTTTTATCCTTTTCATATTTGTGTTGTCTCCTTTGTATTTTTCGTATCAAATTAAATGCTACCGTGATTTTTTTGGGATATTTTTGCCTTTTTTGTAGTTTTAGGGTTTTAAGTGTATTAGTACATTTTTAATTTATTTGTAATTCAAAATATAAATATAAAAAAGAGTTAAAAAGTAAATAATTCTTGCAAACGTAGTATTGATTATGAGTGTAATTGATTCTTTAGTTCTTTATCACTTTTCGTTCTCTATTAATGACTGCTTGTACTCTTCTTCATACAAATTATTAACCAAACACATATCAATACCACACACATATAATTTTTTAAAAATTAATATAATTTTTAACAATAATATTTACTTGACATTAATTGAAAAAACCAAGCTTTCATCTTACTTAATTTTTCACATCATATTCATAACAACTAAATTTTATGAAATTTTATGGTTATATTTATAAATTTTTGTGGTTGTTGGTTATCAATCTATATATTCTTTTAATTATAAATTAGATGATTTAGTAATGAATCGGTATGGTAGAATTTACAAAGTGCATATCATACAATCTAAAAATAAAGTGTCTACTTAGTTTTCTTTTTTTAATAGAATAACTCATACTATCTAAAAATGCTTACTACATGTTCTCACGCAGTACTCTTTTCCTATATACACATAAATTTATATATATAAATAGCTACATAATAAAATAACTTATACTTTTAAAAATGTCTTAGATAGCATCGAATGACCTATATAACTAATATATATATAGTTTACACTTTTTCAAATATGTTCCTTTTCTTCTATCACATTTTTGAAAAAAAAAATAGTTGAGATTAAATGATTCTGCGACTAAAAATTCACATTTTTAAAAATATATTCTACATTCTCAACACATCTTAAAATGATAACTAAAATTAATTTAGATTTAGTGCATGAGGTTGACAATAGCTACTTGGAGGGAGCTTTTTCTCTCTATTTTGTTTAACCAATATTTTTAAAATTTTAAAAGAAATTATACTTAATAAAATAATTAAATTTATTTTCAAATAACACTTTTTTTATTTATAAATTATGCTTTTTTAACTATAAATATATTATGCCTAGATGCCGGGCCTTGCCCGCAAACTATTAACTAGTTATATATTGAGGGTGGATAAAGCCTATGGACTTGAGGCCCAACCCAAACAGATGGGACCAAGGCCCCGGAAGGGAGGCCAGCCAAAAATAGACTGTTTTAGTACTCAAAGACGTCCGAACCATCAGTTGTTCGGGCCATACAAGTTCGGCCCACCCCAGAAAGGGACAGCCTGGACCAATGAAGCCCATGTCGGTCTCTTAATGGGAAGATAAGTTCCCGTCTTATATACGATTTGATCGGATATGTGAGATGGAAACAAATCAGGATGAGATCCACAAGATAGGAAAGGATCCTTAAAAATCAAGAGACTTCTCTCCTAGGAGGATTCAGCCTCATGAGGTTTCAACTCTTATAAAAAGGCAGGCACTCTCAACCTACAGCTACTCAATTCTTAACCCCACTCTTGCCTAGAAACCTCTCAGAGAGATATCTAACTTTAGCATTAGAGTGCCTCCCGGTCATACTAGGCCGGAGGGCACTAACGGTGTTCCTGGTGGTTGCAGGAGTTCGGTGGCAGAGAAAGGAGCTTTCGGGGAGTTTGGCGATAAGGAGTTTGGCCCATATTCAATTCGGGGTCATCGATACTGGGCCAATTTGCTTGGTCCTGATTATGCCGAACAAACCTTCAGTTTGTACCACGCACAATTTGGCGTCGTTTGTGGGAACGACGATCTCGAACCAACGGAATCATGAGCCAGACTCCGATTGAATTTTTTGGAAGCCGTACTAGGGGGCAAGGAGATATTCTCCAAAGATCCATACTAGTAGTTCCGGAAAGGCCAAGGGCCCCCAAGATCCCTCCAGAGGTTCGAAGGCGAATGGCTGATGCCTCCCACAATGGAAGGCAGTTGCGCTATTCAACCACAAGTTCCAGGGAAGAACGACCATCTCCCTCGTCTTCAAGAGACAGAGGAAGATTGGAGGAGAGGTTGGCCAGGCGAGACAGGATCATTAACAACCTCGAAGAAAGAATAGAGCAACGTGACAGGGAGATCGATGAGCTCAGGCAATTGATCCAAAGGCAAAAAGCCCAGAGGGAACCGCGCGTGAGACGAAGAGAGGTTACCGAACAAGAAGAATCCGAACAAAACTCGGAGTCCTATAGCCTGAGTCATCCACAACGACGAAGGCGTAAAGAGCCTGAGGAAAGCCTAAGGAGCAAGCGATCTGCAACTGTCAAGACATAATCTGTTCTGCCAAGCCATGGAAGAGTAAATCGGGCTGAAATGGACCCTAACCAAGACCTCCGGCTGTGGTTGGAGAAAAGGATGGATTCGAAGATGCGGCACGGTGGTGGCCGAATAGCCCAGGACATGAAAAGGAGGGCCTTTGAACAGATTTCGGTGTCACCATTGGCCGAAGACATCAAGAATGCTGATCCACCACGTAAGTTTTTTCCACCAAAGTTTGAGATGTATGATGGGAAGACTGATCCGATAAGCCATGTTCGGCAGTACAGACATGCGATGGCACTCTAGGTTGGGAACGATCACTCCTTTGTCGCATGTTTCCATCCAGTTTGGGAGAGACAGCCCTTAGTTGGTTCCATAAAATTCCACCCCATTCCATAGTCCGTTGGCAACAATTGGCTGAGTCTTTTACTACTCGATTCATAACCAACAGTAAACAGCCGAAGAGTTTTGACACCCTACTCTCCTTGAGGAAGAATGATGGGGAAACAATACGGGAATATGCTCGGCGTTATTGGGAAACCTATAATGAGATTGAAGACTGCAGCGAGTAACTTGCTGTAGCATCATTCAAAATTAGGCTACCCCTCAGAGTCGTTTAAGGCAATCCCTCACCAAGAAGGCCGTCTCCACCATGTCCGAGTTGATGATGAAGATAGAACAGCATGCGAAGGTGGAGGAAGATATAAGCCAGGTTGAACAAAGCGTGCCCTCTGTCAAACAGCCAGAGAATAGGGATAAAGGCTGAAAAGACCAGAAGACCAGGAAACAATCCCAGGAAAAGAAGGAGTCAGTGGCTTACCAGGCCTTGCAAACGGTATTCAAGGAACCCCTACATAAGCTCTTGGACCAGATCAAGGACAAGCCCTATTTTCAGTGGCCTCCGAAGTTAATGGGAGACCTGAACAGACGAGATCAGAAGAGGAAGTGCCACTATCACTGAGATCATGGCCATCTGACTGGGGAATGTAGCACCTTCAAAAGGCACTTAGAAGACTTGGTGCAAGCGGGGCACTTGCTAGATTTCATAGATGCCGAAAAGACTAATCGGGAGGAGAAAAATCGTGAGCGGGACCACAAGCCCGAACAAGGAGATGCTCCTCTTGGCGTGGTAAAGATGATCCATGGCACAGTTGAGCCCATCACCCGATCAGTTGTTCGGCACCAGGCCAGGACCGTGGCACATGCCATGAAGGTAGATGAAGGCAAACGATGAAGAACAGAGGAAGAACACAGCCAAAACAAGACCAAGGGAATAAGCTTCTTAGAGGAAAACCTTTAAGGAATACACCGACCCCACAATGATGCCCTGGTTCTAACACTGCGCATTGCCAATTATGACGTAATACGGGTGCTAGTACACCAAGGAAGTTCGGTTGACATCATGTACTACAGCCTGTTCTAGAAGTTGGGGCTGAAAGACTCAGCGCTCAAAAAGTGCATGACACCACTGATCGGTATAGGCAGAGACCCAGTATGGCCGGCTGGAAGGATCACTGTACCAGTAAAAGCGAGGCCTGAGACGGTAAATATTGAATTCTTAGTCGTTAACCAACCTTCAACTTATAATGCTATTTTAGGAAAGACGTGGATCCATAGCTTGGGACAAGTGCCCTCAACCTACCACCAGTCCTTGAAGTTCCAAATGGGCAAAGAAATAGTGAAAATCAAAAGAAATCAGCATACAGTAAGACAGTGTTTCCTAGCAACAATGAAGAGCCAAGAACAATATCCAGAGGTGAAAACTATAGAGGTGGAAGATAGCCCAACGACCTATGATTATAGCCTAGCAGCCGAGGAGAAGGTAGTAGACGACCTAAAGAAAGTAATCATCAATCCGAAGGACCCGGATCGGTTCTTCTTGCTCGGGACAAGTTTAGCCGAACAAGAATAGACCGAACTTATGGAGTTTTTGAAAGAGAACAGAGAAGTCTTTGCATGGACACCGTACGAGATGCCGGGGATAGATCCCGAGGTAATCAACCACCGGTTAAATGTGGATCCCCATAGGAAGCCTGTGGTATAGAAGCCTAGGAAATCGGCGCCACATCATGCAGAGACAGTGGTTGAGGAAATTCAAAAACTAAAGGAGGCCAGGGCCATCAAGGAAATCCACTATCCCACCTGGTTGGCGAACACCGTCGTGGTCAAGAAGAAGGACGGGAAGTGACGAGTCTGTGTTGGCTTCACCGATCTCAACAAGGCCTGCCCTAAAGACTATTTTTCTCTGCCCCAAATAGACCAGCTCATTGATTCAACCGCGGAACATGAGAGAATCAGTTTTCTAGATACATACAGAGATACCATCAGATTGCCATGTACCCTCCGGACATGAAGAAGACAGCGTTCATCACTCCTCGAGGAACCTACTGCTACAAGGTGATGCCATTTGGGTTAAAGAACGCTGGTGCCACTTATCAAAGGCTAGCAACGAAGATGTTCGACGACCTGATCGGCAGAACCATGGAGGTTTACATAGATGACATGGTTGCAAAGACTAAGCACCTGAACGAGCACCTTGAAGATCTGAGAAAAAAGTTTGAAATCCTCAAAGCTTACAAGCTAAGGCTTAACGCCTCTAAATGTGCCTTTGGGGTCAGTTCGGGAAAATTCCTAGGCTTTCTAATAACTCACAGGGGAATAGAGGTGAACCCCGAACAGATTTCGGCCATTCAAAGTTTGAGAAGTCCACAAAACCTGAAAGAAGTCCAGAAACTCACAGGGATGGCAACAGCACTGAATCGATTCATTAGCCGAGCATCTGATCAATGCTACCCGCTCTTCAAAGCAATGAAGAGGGCAAACCCGTTCAGGTGGGACGAAGAAAGTGAGCAAGCCCTTGCCGAGCTAAAGCAGTATCTCTCTTCCCCACTATTGCTAACGGTGCCAAACTCTGGTGAGACACTGTTCATGTATCTCGTAGTTTCTAGGTGAGCTGTCAGTGCGGTCCTCCTGAGGATAGAAGACAAGGTCCAAAAGCCAATCTACTACGTTAGCAAAGTTCTCCTTGACCCAGAGACAAGGTATCTGGCATTAGAGAAGCTGGTGCTGGCCCTGGTCGTTGCATCTTGCAAGCTCATCCACTACTTCAGAGCACATCCAATCAAGGTAATCATCGAACACCCTCTTCAAGCATTGCTTTGTAAAGCTGACCTTTCAGGAAGAATTACAAAATGGGCTGTGGAGCTTGGGGAGCATGACATTACTTTCAGCCCAAGGATGGCCATAAAAGGCTAAGTATTGACTGATTTCATCGCCGAGTTCGGCCATGAGAATTGTTCGGATGGTACTCGGGGGCAAATCACCGAGCAAACTGCCTAAGACGACAGCTATTCCAATGATGCTTGGAGACAGTACGTGGACGGCTCGTCATGCCACAAAGGAGCAGGAGCTGGGATTGTGCTATACAGCCCCGAAGGAATCCTCATCGAGAAAGCTGTTCGGCTTGATTTCCAAGCCACTAACAATGAAGCCGAATATGAAGCCCTTCTGGCTGGACTTCGGGACGTCATTGGACTGAAGGCCAAAAAATTCAAAGTGTTTTGTAATTCACAGTTAGTGGTAAATCAATTCAAGGAGGAATACCTAGCCAGAGATTACAGAATGAAAGCGTATGCTTAGTTAGCACAGTAACTGGCCAAAGACATCCCAAGTTTTGAGATCACCCAGCTCTCATCCAAAGAAAACAGCCATGCTGATTCTCTGGCTTGCCTGGCGTCAGCTGTTAGTTCTGAGAAAAAAAGGGTGATTACAATGGAAGTCCTTCAACAACCGAGCATTGTCAACCATGAAGAGAAGCAGATCTATTGCAGAGATGGGTCCCAGCTGGATGGATCCCCTAAAGAACTACTTGGTAAAAGACGAACTACCAGCCAATCAGAAAGAACCTCGGGTTATAAGGAAGAAGGTAGCCAGGTTCTGAGTGTCCAGTATGGGAGATCTATACAAGAGATCATTCACCGGACCCTACCTCTTTTGTGTGCACCCGAACAAAGTCCCAGACCTCTTGTTCGAAATACATGAACGGATTTGTGGCAGCCATACTGGAGGGCGATCGTTAGCTCACCGAGCAATTTCTCAGGGCTACTGGTGGCCCTATATGCAAAGGGACGTAGAGCAGTATGTCCAGAAGTGTGAAAAGTGCCAGAGGTTCAGCCCTAACATACACGTCCCAGCCGAAGATCTTTCTCCTCTCACCAGCTCACGGCCCTTCACTCAGTGGGGTTATGACATCGTAGGCCCCTTCCCAGGGGCCACAGGCAATAAGAAATACCTCCTTGTTGTCACGGACTACTTCACTAAATGGGTGGAGGCCGAGCCATTGGCCAATATCAGGGACGTTGATGTAAAAAGGTTCACGTGGAAGAACATCATTACTCGGTTCAGCATCCCCCGGGCAATCATCTCTGACAACAGAACCTAGTTCGATAGCTCATTATTCAAAAATTTTTGTTCGGGACCAGGGATCAAAAACTACTTCTCTACCCCATCGTACCCCCAGAGTAATGGACAAGCAGAGGCAACTAATAAGACCATCATCGACGAATTGAAGAAAAGATTAGATGCTGCTAAAGGAAGATGGGTTGAAGAACTCCCCTCTGTTTTGTGGGCTTATTGAACAACTTCAAGAAGGTCTACTGGTGAAACCCCCTTCTCCCTAGCTTATGGGGTAGAGGCAGTTATACCACTGGAAGTCGAATTACCAACAATCCGAACAGAGGTCAGCACCCCCGGAGCGAATGATAGAGCACTTGTCTTAGACCTAGATTAAGCCAAAGAGTGAAGGATGATGCCAACCATTAGATTAGCAGCCTATCAGCAAGCACTTGCCAAAGGGTACAACAAAAGGGTGAAGCACCGCGAGTTCAGCGAAGGGGACTTGGTCCTAATGAAGGTGATCGGGCATATGAAGGACCCTATCCAGGAAAAATTAGGTCCAAACTGGGAAGGCCCGTACAGAGTAACTTTCAAGGCTGGCACTAGAGCATACCACCTTGAAGACATGAATGGAAAAGTAGTCCTTAGGCCGTGGAATGCAAACAATCTCCGCAAGTTTTACTTTTAATCTTCTAGTTTCTTGTAATTTTTCATTATTTACAATAAAACGCCGCTGTTCGGCATGAACTTTTTTCTTCACTTTTAGAAGTTTTTATCGCTTGATCTTTCTGACAAAAACTTGGGAGGTACACCCTGAGCACGGTAAATGTCTTCAGTATCATCGTAGCCCTTAGTATGGATGGTAATCCCATACTTAGGATGTTTAAGCCTAAAAAGGCTAAATTCGATGATTATCCGAACTAATTAAGCCCTTAGTATGGATGTTGATCCCATACTTAGGAAGATTAAGCCTAAAAAGGCTAAGTCTGATGATTATCCGAACTAATTAAGCCCTTAGTATAGATGTTGATCCCATACTTTGGATGATTTAGCCTAAAAAGGCTAAATTCGGCGTTTAGCCAAACTAATTAAGCCCTTAGTATGGATGTTAATTCCATACTTAGGAAGATTAAGCCAAAAAAGGCTAAGTTCGAAGTTTATCAGAACTCAGCTAGCCCTAAGTATGGATGTTAATCCCATACTTAGGATGATTAAGCCTAAAAATGCTAAGTTTGAAGTTTATCCGAACTCATCAAAGCCTTCAGTATGGATGTTGATCCCATACTTCGGATGATTAAGTCTAAAAAGGCTAAGTTCGATGATTACCCAAACTGAATTAGCCCTCAGTATGGATGTTGATCCCATACTTTGGATGATTTAGCCTAAAAAAGCTAAGTTCGACGCTTATCCGAACTAATTAAGCCCTTAGTATGGATGTTAATCCCATACTTAGGAAGATTAAGCCTAAAAAGGCTAAGTTCGAAGATTATCCAAACTAGCTTAGCCCTTTGTATGAAAGTCGATCCCATACTTAGGATGATTAAACCTCAAAAAACTAAGTTCGATGTTTATCCAGACTTATTTATCCCTTAGTGTGGATGATGATCCCACACTTAGGATAATCAAGCTTAAAAAGCTAAGTTTGGAAGCATGACCGAACTATGTAGACTCTCAGTATGGAAGTTCATCAAGGACAATGCAAGTACAAGGCCATGAGAAGATAAAAAGTTCTTTTCATTAATTGAAGAGGGGCTGAAACCCTCAAAGCTATAAAAGGCCCTACAAAGGGCAGTACAAAGAAGAATGAAAATAAATAAAGCCCTCAAGGGGCGGCCAAAAAATCTTCGGTGGTTTCCACCGGAGTTCCCATTTCCTCGGCTGTCACTGGAATAGCTGCCTCTGGCTCAACGTGCCCTTTTGCGGCGGTTCCAACAGTACCGGCCTCGGCATCCTTGACCTCCTCATCCCCATCCTCCGTGATCTGCTTGCTCGGTAACGGGACTTCGGTGTACAAGGGGGAGGATGCCTCAACCCTAGCAGCCTCCCAAGCAAAGCCAAAAATAAGGTCCTGGAGACCGGGGATCTGGGAATTATAGTCCTCGGTGGCCTCAGCAACCCCAACAGCATACACTTTGGAGGCCTCCTCCTTCACCAGGTCTAGCTCGGCTTCGGTCTTACCTAGGAGTGCCACTGTGTTGACCAGTTACTCCTCCTTTTCCTTCAAACGGCTCTTCAAGGCGATCTCGGAGACCTCCAGCTCGGACAAACGGGTATGAGAAGTGCCGAGCAGCTTGTCCTTAGCCCGAATGGTAGTCTCCATCTTCGACAGCTGCTGGAGGTACTGCTAGTTCTTCTCACAGTGCTTCGTCAGCTCCAGCTCCCTCTCCTCCAATCTCTCCATCACAGCCACTAGGCGCTGGAGACCCTGGACAATAAGAGAAAGAATAAGGAAAAGCATTAAACAAAAGATGAAGGACCGGATCAACCGAAGAAGATGTTCGGAAGTAATACTCAGATCGAATGGCAAATTGAGAATTTCACCAGCTGCTCGTGGGGGAGCTTCCGAGCCTCCTCCATATCAGCCGGAAGTAACAAAGCTTTGGATAGCCCGAAAGCGGTGTCCGGGGATTTTGCCTTGTCTTCAGTGGTGATGGCCCAGTCACCCCTCCTAAGGTCGGGTGACCATGGCTCTGCATCGCCGGGCTGTTCTGCTACGGCCTTCCCTTTCTCTTTTTTTTTCTCTCTCTCTCCTCTCTTTTTTCCTCTCCTTCTCCTTCTCTTTCCCCTTCTCCTTCCCTTTATCCTTTGGAGGGGAGCCCTCGACCTTCTTCAGCCTTTTCAGAGGGGGCTGGCATGCACCTTTGGAGATGGGAGCCGCCTCCTTGGTTAGTTCGGCTACAAGATTGGCCGAAGGCGTCCCTACTGCAGAGACCTTCCACTTCGGCCCCCCGAGGGTAAGGAACGTGCTGAGGTCGGCGGTGGGAGCCTTCTTTTACGCCATTTCGGCTATTTCTTCAAAAACTGAAAGATCAACGAAGGAAGAAGAAGACGGTGAAATGGAGATTGTGTATCCCGGGGACGAGGGACCGGGCTCGTCTGCCGTCAGTGGGGGTTGGGCAACTATAACCTGCCTCTCTGCCCGGACGAGTGGCAGCACCACGGCCTCAGGAGCGTCAATGGGTGCAGACGCCTCAGCAACAATCCGAAGGCCGGATGTGTTCGGTCTTATGAAGCTTTTATACGTTGGGATGTACTTCAGAAGGATGTGCGCTGCCCGTCCAAGACCTCTCTGTTCGGGGAGGCCTTTGTACTCCCAGACCTTCTTCAAGTCTTTTAAGTGGACCCCAGGAAGAGGACCACGAGCTCGGCTATTTGCAACCTCACCTATACCGAACAAAAGGACAGAAAACAGAGGCATTAGTACTGAAAACCAAGACTAACTCTATAAGAGACATAAATACAAGTAGTTAGCAAGTGAGGCTACCAGGTCCAAGACGGTCATTCCGTGGGATTGTAAAGATATCCTCCACTTTCCCAGGGTCGAACTCGAAGTTCCCCGTGATGAATAAGAAGTCGTCATCAATGTCCTTGCCAGAGTCAGGCAATTCGATGACTATCTTCTCAGCTGCCCTTTTGGCTTTGAGGTAAAACGACCCCAAAAAGTGCTTGACCATGTTGTAGCAATAAACAATATCCCAGATACCTAGGTTGGTACCCAAAATACGGTTCAATTCTACAATGCCCATCACTTTTCTAAAGACGTTGGAAGAAACTTGCATCAGACTTACTCGGTAATGCTGAAGTACTCTACGAAGGAGAGGGTGAATGGAAAACCGAACTCCCCCTTCCACTATGGCAACCAGTGGAAAGGGAAGCTTTTTCCAGTTTCCTTCACGAGAGTCATCCGGATTGGCCAAAGTAATTCCAACGTCATCGGGGACGTTATATCGACGCTGGAATTTGCGCATGACCGCTGGCGTCGGCACCAGCTTTCGGAGTTTTTCCAATTGGAAGAAGAGAAAAACAGAAGGATAGAAGGAGAGGAAGATTCTACAAAAAAGCGAGCAAACCCACCTCAAGGCAAAAAAGAAACAGCAAAAGGAAAAGCCTCACCTCGAAGTAGTTCTAGAAAGCTTCAAGTTGTCGTCGGAACCTGGGAATTTCTTACCGGAAACTGGGTTTTAAATTGCCGAAAATTGCAAAGGAAAACTTGGAAGGATGAGAAACAGTGGAAAAAGAATGAAAATGGCAAAAAGACGGGTTTTTATACCCGTCATTTCAAAATGACAGACGCATTTAATGCGCCGCACATCTGAAGCGACGCGCGTGGTTTTCAAAGCAGCGCCAGTCGCGTCGACCTCATACATCAATCAGGGTGCGCCACGTCAGCAACGCAAGGCTCGAGGCCAGCCGTCATCATTCATGAGGGCAACTCAAGAGATCTGGGCAGCTGAACCACTAACCGAAGAACCAAGTAGAGGTTTCCGAACAACGGGACCTCCCTTGAAATTACAACACCCGTCATGTGTGCCGAACAGTAAAACCGAGCACACACCATAACAGGAACCGTCAACCGGACAGATACTCAAACTTTGGATCTTCACAGGCAGTTCGGCCAACGCAAGAACCAGAGCAGGGGGGTAGTTGAGGGTGGATAAAGGCTATGGACTTGAGGCCCAGCCCAAACAGATGGGACCAAGGCCCCGGAAGGAAGGCCAGCCCAAAACAGACTACTCCAGTACTCAAAGAAGCCCGGACAATCAGTTGTTCGGGCCATACAAGTTTGGCCCACCCCAGAAAGGGGCAGCCTGGACCAATGAAGCCCATGTCAGTCTCCTAATGGGAAGATAAGTTCCCGTCCTATATACGATTTGATCGAATATGTGGGATGGAAACAAATTAGGATGAGATCTACAAGATAGGAAAGGATCCTTAAAGAATCAAGAGGCAGAATCCTATGAGGATTCATTTAGCCTCTTGAGGTTTCAACCCCTATAAAAAGAAAGGCACTCTCAACCTACAGGTACTCAATTCTTAACCCCACTCTTGCCTAGAAACCTCTCAAAGAGATATCTAACTTGAGCGTTGGAGTGCCTCCTGGTCATACCAGGGCGGAGGGCACTAACGGTGTTCCTGGTAGTTACAGGAGTTCAGTGGCGGAGCAAGGAGCTTTCGGGGAGTTCAGCGATAAGGAGTTTGGCCCATATTCAATTCATGGTCATCGATACTGGGCCAATTTACTTGGTCCTGATTGTACCGAACAAACCTCCAGTTTGTACCACACACACACACACACACACACACACATATATATATATAATCTGTAGTATGCGGGCAACGCCTAGGGATGGCGATTTCTCTCGCCCCGTCCCCTCCCCGTTTTGTAGGGTTTTTTCTGTCCCCGATAACAAACGGGGTGGGGACGGTATTTGCTCTCCCCGTCCCGCCCCCGATTACATAAAATAATTTTTTTAAAATATTAATATATGTATAAAATATATATTTTATAAATATAATAAGTCTAA
>JAULJZ010014581.1:0-16188 GCA_032270985.1 Heliamphora pulchella | reverse complement strand
GTAAGGATGATTTGATTAAATTCAGGCATTTTTATGATAGGCTCTTCTATGGACTGGGAGCAAAAATTGGGATTAATGTGAAAATGATAATGAACCATGAATATTGTTTGTAAATAGGACGTCCATTTGATGACATTACTGGCGGAAATCACATTGCATTTTTTCTCATTCCTCGTGCTCTAGATAAATCAATATGATATTTTGCTTCTGGGTCGCATTAAGTATATAGATATCAAGGATAGAAACAGTTACCATGCACTTCACATTGCTGCAAATAAAGAGACATACATAACAAAAAAAAATGAAGCATCCATTTTAAATAAGCAGGAACCATGTATCATTTTTTGCATTTTTATGAAACATACATATAAAAACAGGTTTCAACTACCATTTTATAGCATTTTTTAATTTTTTATGAAACATACATAAGAAAACATATGCAACAAACATTCATCAGTATCGTACATACTTTATATTTGAATTAAAAAAAATAACATCCAATCAAAAAATGAACAACATACAACGAGACTAATACCTAGATCAATGCGTCATTACATGATTTCCTATTGTGGTTCCCAAGCTTACCACATCTTTCACACCTAATTTGCCAAACAGTCTCACTGATCGATGAAATTCTCCCTTTCTTAGGTCTTTCAGGTTGTTTTTTAGACAACGGTGGAAGAATGTTACTTCCAACATTAACATCATAACCTTTCTAAATTGTAGGTATAGGAAATATCGACGATGCATATGAATCACGATAATTCTGAACAGTGTAGTAATAATCAACATACTGGTTGAGATCATTGCCACTATTCTTTATGGCACAAACAACATGTGAGCATGGGAACCCCTTCAACTGCCATAGGCAACAAGAACATGTGTACCTCCCAATATCAACCGACACTGATGGAAACGAATGAACCTCGTATACATCAACGGCCGACAAGCTGACATTCCATGTCCTCGACTCGTTAAATGCTTTACAAAGATTCGAATTAATATTAGGGCATACAACCCCTGTCCATCTTCCAGCCAGCTCTTTCCTTGAAGACATTTGATTCATTAATTTCACTTGAATAGCATCAACCATATTGGTGATTGGCAAGTAACGCGCTTCCCGAATCCAGTTTTTAAATGACTCAGCTGCGTTAGAACTCATTTCACTGTAGCATCTTCCATCAAAGTACGCATTGCTCCAGTGCTGAAATGGTAAGTCATCAATAAAAGTTTTGACTCTGTTACCACCCTCACGCAATAACTCGTCCAAGGATTGTTGAAATGTCTCACATGTAGGAGCATATGCACATTTCTCGAAATAATTCACCATCTTCTCATGATATGCATTCCAACGCCCACGCAAATGGTTTCTCAAATTCCTAATCAAGTGTTGCAAACAATAACCATGGCAAGCAAATGGAAAAACCTCAGTAACAACATCTAGCAGCATGAGATTACGATCACTGATGAAGGCGATATCCCTATTAGGATCCGATATTGAGGCCAATTGTTGCGTGAACCACTTCCAATTGTTTTTATTTTCAGCATCTACAACTACGAAGTATACAGGAAATAGCCCTGATAAAAAATGGAAAATGATACAAGCATTAGAGAGGCGTTACAAAAAGGAAAATGATGACATCACAATTATAGAAAAAATAAGACCACACAACATACCTTGATTTCCATCCTTAGCTGTGGCAGATAGTAAAATCCCCTTATAACTTCCTTTAAGAAATGTTCCATCAATGAATAATAAAGGGCAATAACTACTAAACCCTTTGATGCAAGCTTTAAATGCAAAAAATAACCGTTTGAAATGGTGTGTTACCGGATTAAACTCAAGCACAATGGAACTATCGGAGTTGCTACTCCGATATGCATCAACATACCATTGAAGTTGATCGAATGAACTTGAAAAGTCACCAAAAATTTCACCCCTAGCATTTTCAACACCCATACAAGCTTGATAGTAGCTAATATCCAGATCATACTTTGATTTGAACTCACCAACAACATCTATTGGCTGGGTCAATGGTTTGGAACGCACATCATCACCGATTAAATTATCTACAAATGTGGATGTCATACGAGAATTCTTAACTGTGCGAACTGCTAACCCGCATGTATGCACATTATTTAGCTTTTTATGTAACAATAACCATTGATTGCTAATACCTGTGCATTGACCATCAATTCGCATCCACGGTCTCTATAACGGCAATGAGCAGAAACGCGCATATTGTCATTCTTTACGTAGACGAAATGGAAACCACACTCGATGGCATACTTACATAGAACAGTACGAAATTGCCTAATGCCACCTTCAAACTTCTGTCCCACCTTGCTAATTCCTCTCGCCCAAAGAGCGGATAAAAGCACCTTTTCTGGATGTGAAACAAATGACGACATTATTTCGGTGCTTTTCTCATGTTCCAACATCCATTCTTCTTGTACATCTTTCATACTCATTTCGTCAACCAAGCGACTATTATGCTCATCGACCTTGCCGTTTACATCTTCAGCGCTATTAGAATCTCGGACTACAACATCTACCATATCCAAACCCTTCGACATTACCAACGCAAACAATACTTGTAGATCTTCCTCATTATCGAGCATACAATTAGTGCATAACGGGAATGAATATCTCATTAATATCGACCCAACGTTAATACTGTTTCATTCGCACTGCACATAACGTACCAGTATATTATATGTCCAACTGCAATATATTCCAATGCCAGCAGTAACACTATTGTATTTACACATCATAATTATAGAGTTGCCCATGACTCATACGCCCAACACAAAAGCTACACAACAAAACCACAAAGATAAGCCAATACATACTTACATAAATGAAACAAAAAATAAATTTCAAACGTACATAAAAATGATACAAGCATATCTCTGTTTTTGAGCTATTTACTTGAGTACAACCAACACAGAATGAAACATCTAACAGAAAATAAAATAGCTAACATAAATGATATGCAAAATGAGAAATTCAGCAGAAAATGATACAGCAAACAGAACATGATACACCCAACAGAACATGATACACCAATCTATCATTTTCGACCATGCTCTAATTTTTCTTTGTATCATTTTGTACTATTTTGTTAAGAAAATGATGCATACTTAGTGAACATGTGAAATCATTGTATCATTATCTTCAACCTGTAGTTAAAGTATCATTTTTTATAATTTACTGTGTTATCATTATCTTCAACCTGTAGTGAACATGTGGGATCATTATATCATTAACATTACCTTGTGGTTAATGTATCATTTTTTGTAAATTTATTATATCATAAATGAATCAGGTGAAAGTAGTAATCACATGTTTGCAAAGAAAAAAAGTTTTCATTGTAGAAATTAACCCACTATTAAAATCATGAATGAGAACAAAAAAACTAATCTTGAAAATGAATTAAAGTGCAAAATAATGGATGAGAATAAAACATAACCTTGAAAATGACGTTAAAATATACCCTGAACTCAAATAAATGTAATCTCGTAAATTTGATCTAAGAATTCCAGTTGAAATGTCATTGATGTCAGGTAAATATATAACACACACTGAAAAACAATTGAAAAAAAAAGTATATAAATTAATCAAAATGCAATTGTGCTAGAATCACAACTGGCATAGAGAAGTTTGCATGAAAAACGAAAATGACAATTTGAAAAAAGATTCCTTGATATCAAAGCATACGTTTTTACTATATCACCTTAATTAGAATTAATAAATGGTATAATAGTCTATTTTTTATCTAAAATTTTAAAAAAAGACTTTATGAAATACCATACTTTTAATAAAGACTAATTCCCAAGCATTTTTCTAAAATGGAATTTATCCACAATTTACGCAAAAAAATTTTTTTTTAATCAAAATACAAAAAAAATTCAAAAAAGATTGAAAATAAACAAAAATAAACCAATAAGTCAAATTCTATGAGTTATAACTAAAATAAGCCAATAAGTTAATAAGTAAGTTTGTCCAAACAAGTCCTATATATATATATATATAGAGAGAGAGAGAGAGAGAGAGAGAGAGAGAGAGTATGGGAGTTGATGTTGGATGTAGTATTCTAAAAACAATAACACGTCGGTTTAACATAATTCGAATAGCAACAACAAGCAATAATAAAATTACAACAATGTAAAACTAATTTCAAAATAAAATTAAAGCAGAATTAATATAATCTATTTTCAGTTACAAAATAATACAATAGATTTAAATTTTAAATAAACTCAAACAGATTAGAAAAAAATAAAACAAAATACTATTTTGTAAAATAGTTTTCCAAAACAGAAACAGAAATATGTTGCAGAACTAGAAATTAAACACTGTTTTATATTATAAAATCAGGACAAAAAATCATAATAGAAAAGGTTTTTGAAAAACAAAAACGTTTTGAAGCAGTAAGGCAAGAACATAATACTAGTTTTAAAGTAGATACAGAACATCACATAAAACCAGAACAATAAAGAAAGAAACTAAATAGAACCGGCTTATAGAACAAATATTGCAATTAGGTCCAACGTTCAACGTTGTCTCCTTAAGATAGATTACGGCCCCGCCTCGATGCTTGCGTTATAATGAGCGTCTGCCTCCAGGATAAAACGATTGCTATATGTATGAGAAGCACGGCAATCTGCACATACAGCGAAGTCGGTTGTGCTGAACTTTCTCAGAAAAATGCAAATGGTATGTAAAGCAGAGCAGCAGAACTTTGGAAATGGAGGAAAGAGAGATTGAAAATTGGATTACGAAATGAGATGAGCAGCAACCTTTTTATAAGCGTTAATGGTGACTGTTCGGATTAAACCGAACCGATGCGACACCGGTTCGAGCTGGTGGTTGGACCGCCCCACCGGTGCTAACCGGTTCAGAATTACTCCAACGGTCTCGAATCCTCCAATGGTTTGGTTCGACAAATAACAATAACTTTTAATTTAAAATTTAAACAAATTAAATTTTAAATTCAAAATTTTAATTAAATAAAATTTTTGTAAAAAGATAAGGGTCGACCCACAACCCGCAACACGCGGCCAACAGACTGACTGGCCGGTTGGGTGGGGTTTGGGTTGAACCCATCATTGGGTAGGTCCTCCATTTTCAACAAAATTTGATACCTCTTGGGACCCAAACCCAAATTTCAACTTGAGTTTTATATACTCATTAACTTTTCTTCTCCTAAGCAATGTGGGATTGAGTCAAGTTATTAACATTTTGCCAACTTCAATGGCACACTTTTGGAGTCAATTTCTCATTCACCCATTAATGATTTTGAATGGTATAAAGTTCATAATTACTCTGCTCATAGAGATAAACTAATTAGAATTTGAAATTATTTAAAAAAATTAATCCAATTCAAAGATTTTTAACTTTAAAGTTAGTTAAAAATAATGTTCTAATTAATTCAAAACTCACTTTTTTTCAATAGTTGAATCATAGAGGTGTTTGAATAATGTGGTCGGATTCAACTTACTGAAACCTCCAAGTGATTGATCTGAGTATCCTATACAAGATACTAAACTTAAATTCGTCGGCGACAAATGCTAGATCCCACTCTGATGGTCAAGTTCGAATGAGCTTTGTTGGAAGAAAAAATAATTTGACAAAGTTTTTATTCAGAATTGGTTTTTCATACCTCAATGCTTTGGAGTTGATCCCCTTTTATGGAGGCTTGTTCATGTTTCTTTTATTTGGGGTTCATGATAGACTGATCTTAACATGAACTTTACCCAGTAGATGTGTAAATTAGATTTATTTGGCCAGAGATAATGTTTGACAATGAATGTACTTTCATTCGAAAAATTGTCATTAATCCAAATAGCAGGATTTTTGGAATGAAATTAACCTTGTAGGAACTAATTTTTTGAAGGTTTAGGTAATCTACATTTATGTAGGAAAAACCAAAAAATCTGACCTATGCTTGATGGCAGCTTGTCTACTGATTTTTATGATATTTATTTAAATAGGAAGCAGCTTGTCTACTGTTGTAAGATGAACCAAGTCAGATGAATCAATTTGTTTATTTTATTATTTATGTAAAAATTTAAGCTAATTGGATATTGTGAAGTACAATGAATCACATGTGTCCTTAAAATATAAATCATTTATTTTTTCTAAAATCACACATGATACTTAAAAATATTCAATTAAATTGATTTTTGCATGAATGATCTATGTATTAAAAACAATAAACTTAACGAATCCTATCATTAATGTGGGTTCATTTTATGCTCATAAATGGGCCAATAGCATCGGTCCAATCTCTAAAGAGAACAGGAGACAAACTGGAGACAAACTGCTTTCTATTAAGCGTGTATTTGGGCTAGTTTTTCTTATATGACTTTTTTTTTTGTCTTTTGTGAGTTTTTTTCAACATTAGCACAAATAAGTGTATTTTCTAAATTTTTCTCATTATTAGAAAATAGAAAAGTAAATTTTTTTTACCAAAATATTAAAAATATTTGTATAAAACGAAAAGGCCAACTTAGCAAACTTTTGACTTTTTTTAGTGTTTTCATCTCTAGTGGATTTATTTTAAATTTGATCCGAATAAGCATACTTTTTAGATTCATCTCATCAGAAAAAATCAAAAAAAATAAAAAATTTAAACTAAAATATAAGAAAAGTTCAAATAAAAACAATTCTAAAAAAAAGTCACTAGTCTTTTTAGTCTAAACATAGGATAAATAATATGGCATAATAAAAAAGCGATGTTAAAATGGTGTTTGGGGAGGGCAAGATGTGCACAACTTGGACCAGAAAATTGACTTTAATTTTTGCCCCTAGAGAAGCTGACTAGAATGATACTATGGACGGATTATGTTAGGATTACAAAAATATAGTTATGGAAGTCTCAAGATATCATTTTTAAAGGATAAAAAAGGTGAATCATATCAAAATGTTTTGTGGAGTGACATATGTTATTTGAGGAATAAATCAACAAAATTTTACATATAACATTAATGCTATGGTGATTATATATGTTAGTAATTAATCATATTTAGGTACCATGACGCATTATGTGCAATACTTAAAAATAAATAGTAAGTTCATAAAATGACATACATACCACACATAAATTAATGTTAGAAGTAGAATTGGCCATAGTGTATTTTTTTTTATTTTATTAGAGCGTTTGGGGAAGCTGACGCACAGCTTGATTAATTTTTAAGAGATTAATTCTATTATCCATTAGTGAAGAGCTCAATTAAAATCGAAATAAAATCTCGTATGAACTAGTATCTCTCCTTCCCAAAAAATAACAAAAAATTGGTATTCAGTTATTAAAGTAGTGTCGGTTTTATTTTTCATCTACCACAAAAAATTTTAACGCGCGATGTCATGTTTTAACTTGTGAGATCCAGTTGAACCTTTGGATAGATAAATTTATTTGTGCATTTTTCAAAACATACAGATAAATTTATCTGTCTTGCATAAATAAGTATACAGATAAATTTATCTGTATGAAGAACACTGTATTTTTTCAAAACACATATAAAGTACACAGATAAATTTATCTGTGTTGCATAAATATGAAAACAGATAAATTTATCTATATGAATAACACTGTACTTTTTCAAAACACGTATAAAGCACACAAATAAATTTATCTGTCTTGTATAAATAAACAGACAGATAAATTTTTCTGTCAAATTATACTTATTTTACTAAATAGATAAATTTATCTGTCTAACATTTGTTAATATTAGAAGAGAACAAATAAATTTATCTGTTTAGCAAATTGTGCTTGTTTCACGAAACAGATAAATTTATCTGTTATTTGTACTTATTTGACTTAACAAATAAATTTATCTGTATAACATTTGTCAATATTAAAAAAGAACGATAAATAAATTTATCTGTATACATTACATATAAGGTGACAAATCAAATCTATAAGGTGACAATAAGTTGACAACTGAGGGGAAGCTTCACGCCACCTTCCTCACTTTTGGCTAGCGGAAAGACTAAATTTGTCTATTTGCATAACAATGTCTAGTGAAGAAAGAGATTTTACCTAGCAAATGACACATTGAATATATATATAAAATTGGAACCTTGAATATGTACTTGAAATTAGGAAAGACAATGGGGGTGAGCCGCGGCATAAAGGTGGTTTTTTGTTTTTATTCACTATTTTATCGGGATGAAAACGGAGAGAATAAGTCGAAGGAAAAACGAGAACGGGATGAGAATAAATCAGGAATTATTTGCAAACTTTAAAAGTACAATATCAATGAGAGTTAAAAAAATTATATATTAAGTAAAAAATAAAAGTTGATAACCAAACCAAATTAAACTAAATATATTCTTTTTATATTTTTAAAATAAACTTTATGTATGTATATACGTATATAAATATATTTATTTTATAAAATTAAAAAAAGTGCAGTAATAATCGAAAAATGAGAAATAAATATCGTCTTTTTTCTGCCACATATGTTGTCAGAGACAGAAAAAACTCATAAATAATAGAACGGGAACATATGGGGGCAAAACGGAACGAAAAAAATTGTCATCCTATTTAAAATGGTATACGATATGCAAATTATCATTTACTCTTGACAAATTAACAATACCATATCTATACTATATGCAATAGTTAATTATCATTTACCTTGACAAATTAAATGTCTAACAATGGCACACCAAAGGCACACACTCCTGGCAGGTCAGGTTTGGGATTGAGTTTGGACTTCTTAATCAATAAAATTTAACTTTTTAGAGAAAATACTTTTTGTTTGTTAGCAAATACTACATAAATAATGACACATGATATTTCGAGAATACCTAATAATTTCTCTCTACTTCGAGTACATAATAACATATTTAAAAATAAAAACAATATCTATATTCATTGGAAGAAAGATCTTGATGTGATATTTGTCTTATATGTTCTTCTTTTTTCTCTTTAATCTATTAGTAAGGTGTTTGACAAAATAACTGCTAGTAATTTTTAATTTTTTATTATTAATTTTAACTATAAGCTACTACAAGTTTTTTTAAGTACTTAAAACTTCAGGTACAACTTATAATTACTTTTTTTTCTATTTCAGATATAAACTATATATAATTTTTACTAAATACTCACAATTTCTGCTACAAGTTACAATTTATAAGTTACTAATTTCACCAATGCTAAACACCACTATCTCTCCGGTCTCTATTCATTTAAATTTTCTTTTTTTTTTCTTCATTTTAAATCTTATCTTTTTCTATTTCTTTTTATTTCAAACTCAATATAAACTAAATATTTTTATTTACTAGAAGACGAAAGCAACATCAAGTGTGGTTAAACTTTATTATCAAAATCTTCTAAGTGGGTCATTTTTTTTCAAAACAAATCTAGAATGGGTCATATGACTACTAATTAAATGACCTAAATTTTTACACGAACTATACACTTAACAAATCTAAAATAATGAACGGTGCCAATCCAATTGTAGAATCTTAATTGATTCCCAATAAGAGCCTCAACTGTAACTATTTGTGTTTGGATTAGTTTTTTTTTGTAGATTTTTTAGTTTTTTAATTTTTTTTTGTAAAAAAATAAATAAATAAACATGTGAAAAAAACCAATAGATGCCAAACTATCAAACTTTTTAAGAGATTTTTAAATAAAAAAACTTTTTAAGAAACTTTTAAACAAAAAAATTTTTTAAAAAAATTAATCCAAATATAAGCTAAGTCACAATAAACTCTCCACTTCACATGATACTTAAAAAGTAATGAATAATTTTTAATCCTATAGTGTGTGGCCCTACTATTATTATTATTATTATTATTATTATTATTATTACGTCACCATTGTGTCATTGTGGATCCCACTTTGAGGATTTGGCTTCAAATACCATGTACCGCGCGTAGTGATTTGTCCTCATTTTATCTTCCATAAATACCTAAAGACAAACAACCCATAACTGTCGACTGACTCATTAATTGAGCAAGAAACTTCAAGGAAGCTTCAAATTTAGGTACAAATATTGTCCGGACAAGGCCTTCCTGTTTTTTTGTTTTTTTTGTTTTTTTTGTTTTTTTTTTGGAGGTGTCATAGATTTATATAAAATGTTTGATAAAATTTTTAGCTTTATACGTTACTAATTTTAGTTATAAATTATAAATTTTTTTAAATATTTATAATTTTTATTATAACTTATAATTTTTTTTTTATTTCAACCATAATTTACAATTTTAATCAAACACTCACAATTTCTGCAATAAGTTATAATCTATAAGTTACTAGTTTCAGTAATACCAAACACCATCTATATAAATAATAATAATAATATTAGGGTCACTAAATTATTGTATTAAATAATACAACACAATTACAAATATTTTTTTATTTAAAAAAAGTCTAAAGACTTCAATGTATTGTAAATCTGACATAAAGTCAATTAAAAAATACATCGAATGCAATGAAATACTTCTTCGAAAGGAAAAAGAAAAATTTCTATGCAAGAAGGAGAAAACGTTTAGACAAGAAAAAAAATTAGTACTTCACGTATAAAGAACCGAGAAACACTACATAGAGAGGAGAAAACACCCACTATGAAAAATTAAAATCTATAGGAATGACCACAAACTTCCACTCTAGAATCATTATTAAAACATAGTAAAAAATAAAATATGACAAACAAAGAACAAATATCGATCATTACGAATATATAGCACATTGTCACTTTTTTTTTCACGATCAGCTAAAATTGCATCGTCATTTCTATCAAAATCTCACAAAAAAAAAAAACCAAACGAATAAAATAAGAAGATTAGAAAGAGAAAGGGGAGATCGAAGAGATGAGGTAGACGATGGTCTACCCCTACTTATTTAAGGCTTGAGATGAGGTAGACGATGGTCTACCTCTACTTTTTTTATATTTTGGTTGATTTTTTTCTTACTTATTTAAGACTTGTGATGAATGGTATCTAAAATTCAAATTTAAATAACTAGTCGAAGTTGATCGGAAAAATATAAAAGGATTTATTTAAACCTAGCATATTTTTAAAAAAAATATTTTAGAGTGTTCGAACCAACTTATGCACACTTATCACTGCTTTCTAGTAAGAAATGTTCAATCTACGAGGGGCTGCATTAAGCCAATCAAAGTGCAAGTGTTGAGGAATAGAAAAATTAAATTAAAGAATTTTGTCTCAAAATAACATAATTCCTGTAATAACAAGCATTGTACAATGCATGTTACACCACATGCATATGTGCTAGTCAAAATTAATGTATATGGCCTACTTATTTTATTTATTTACAATATTTGTCACACCATTCTCATTGATTAATGCTTTTGGATTTCCTATGCTTAATGAGTGGTTTAAAAATAGCATTAGTGAGGATTGGCAAGAAAAGTTTTATAATTTTTTTTTTTACTTAAAGTACAAAAAAGTCAACATAGCTCGTTTGGTTTAGAAAAAAAAGCTCAAAAAAAAGAAGTCCTATCCAAACACTATTCTCTAAAATGCTCTATTCGAACTCTCATTATATTCTAAAGGACAATAATACTTTACTTGATAACTTAAATAATATTATGCCAACTATTATCATTTTAATCAACTATATAGAAGAACAATACTGTGTAATTTGAACAAAAACATAAAACCGCTAACTTTTATCTATTGAACTAACTTTTAAAAATATAGTTTAAAAATTAAAATAATTTACTTTGAATCCAATTTAATTTTTTAAATCTAAAAACGCAAAAAAGTAATATGACAGAATAGCATTGTTGCAAGCCAAATTTTACCACAAACAAAATTGATTGAAGAATCCTATTGTATTGAAAAGAGAAAGATGAAGTAGGGCTCAAATGGGGAGAATGCTATTACTACTACTATCTTTGTGAACAACATTTCGAAGCATGTTCACCCAGTTTGGCTTTGCAACATATTCAACCAGTGTGGGCATGTGACAGATACTTTTATACCTCTGAAGAGAAGACAAAAGAGTAACACGAAGTTTGGTTTTGTTAAATTATAGGATCAAAGGGATGCAAGGAAAGTTATTCAAAATTATGATGGTGTTTGGTGCTTGGATCATAGGCTAGAAGTCAAAAGAGCATGACCTAAATCCAAGAAAGGTTATACTCTCAGAAAGGTGAGCACCAGTGTCCTTGAGGACCAGCGTCTTAGGAATGATTGTACATCAAACAAGGCAACCTCGCTGAATCTCAAAATCATTGCTAGGATTCGAGAAGCCATGAGAATAAATGGTGTCTTAGACATCAATATCAAACATTTGGGAGGAGCTAAGGTCCTCATGCCGTTTGCTAATCCTGAGGCGAAGAAATCTTTTCTTACGAAGGCAAGGCATTGGTTGGCGGCCTAGTTTGAGGTGGTAGTGGATTTACAAGGAGTACAACCTCACTAGAAGAGTGTAGGGCTATATAGAAGGGGTCCCTCTACATGCTTGGAATGAAAATACTTTTGCTAGAATTGGAGAAAAATGAAGTGAAGTAATTGGAGTAGATGATAGAACAAGCAGGAGGTTAGATGTTGATATTGGGAGGGTGCATGTGGCAACTAAAGCCGAGTGTCCCATTAACCACTTTTTGAAGCTTGAAGTTAGAAATTAATTTCATCTATCCAATCAGATTTAGCGAATATGGCTTCCAAAAATTGTTCTTATGGGGGGATCTTCCAAGAGGAGAAGAGGCAACAGGTGCAAAGGTCAAGCAAGCAGGGTCCTTATCCCCCATCCACCCAGGTGAATCCTCTGAATCAACGGAAGCTGATGAAAGAGAGCAAGTTCTGGGTTCAGAGGTGTGATCCATAGTTGGTCTCGTTAATGGAAGCTCAGGAAAGAGGGAGATGGGCGATTTGGCATTGATAAGCCATGTTTAGGAATCGATCTCCGATGCAGAAGCCAAGATTTCAAATTGCAACATGAATGGCGAAAGTCTGCTTAAGAAAACTAGCAGTAGGTCAGATTGTTGGATCAAGAAAGGGGTCTACATTTGGGGAAGGCCAACTTGAGGCAACAGTGTTTTAGGTGCATGGCGTCATTGAGGTTGAAATTCAAAAGAATACAAGCTGTTTCCTAGAATTTGAGGTTACTGGGGACAGGGGTTTCAGAGAGGAAGTTGGCCTAGAGGAAGAATTACTTAAAATAGGGCATGCCATTGCAGACACAGAGGCTGAAGAAGAAGTGCAACCCCTTATGAAAGGAGAAAGGAAAAAGAAGAAGAAAATGTTTTTTGAGCTAAGCCTGCTTAGCTTGAGTAAAAGGAATAAGGAACGAAAGCAGAAGAGCAACAAAAAAGGGGCCAAAAGGAAAAAACCTACATCTACCCTTATCTCAATCGTCCCTCTCTACACAAGATTTTTTGAATCAAAACAATGTGATAAGAAAGGAAGCTGAATTGGTGCTGGAGACAGGGAAACTCTTAGGCCTGAAGTTCATTGGCGATGAGAAGCAAATCCTGTCAACTATCATGGGCATGGAGATGGCTGAAGAGAGATTGAGGAAGGGGTGGGGATCCCAATAATGAAAATTTTGTTATGGAATGTGAGGGGTTGGGATGGTTGGGAAGGTTAGCAAAAATCTGATAGGAGGTGGATAAGGAGGTAGGTTTTTGATAGGAGGTCGGTAGGGAGGTAGGTTTTTGGCAGTTGTTTAGAGGCGCAATTCCTAGTCCCTTATTTTGGTATCCGAGAAGTAGAAGTGGAATGGTGGAGGGTGTGATATGCTTTTGGTCAAAATAAGGTTGTAGTGCATTGCTCGAAGTGTTGGATGGCTCTTGGAGTTGTGATTGCTGGTCTTTAGAAGGAAGCTTTGGAAGTTGCTGTGAGGATGCTCTAGTTATACTTCTCCTTCTTGAGTTTAGGCTGTGTTTGCTGGTTGATAGGTTCTGATTTTGGAGTTGAGTTGGTGAGTTTTTGATAGGCTGCTTCCGTCAATAAGGTGAGTTGGCCGTTGTGCTATTTTTCTTGTTGCCTTGACGGTTGGCTTCTTGTCAACTACGGTTTTTATGTTTTTCTATGAGAATGTTTGATGCCTCTTTGTAAGGAGTTTCACTAATTTAGTTGCTATTCTTTCTCAGTAAATAAAATTTTCTTTTACCGATAAAAATAAAACAAATCAGATTGTTATGTTTGTTACGGAGCGGACATAAACTCAAAATTTCTTCGCGAGAAATTGCCCATCACATTAAAATAATATACAAAAAGTCCAATTGCTACCAAAGCTCTCCAGCATGGCATTAGTGAACCCATTTAAATAATGCCAGATATAAGTTGTAACATTTTAAAATTTCAACCGTCAAGGGGTGAAACTGGAAACATATTCTTGACAAAGAAAGATTGCAATTAACTCTAATTAATGCAGTGAAGCTGTTATGTCTCCATTAATGTATTCCCATAACTGTACATAACTCCCCCTCTCTTATATCTACAAAATTCTTAGATTTCATATCTTTTCAAATTCTTTTGGTCCATTGATCATAAGCCACAAATCCTTAGAAAGTTCAAATTAGTTTAACAATCTTGATCCATCAAGCACTACATTTTTTTTTTTAAATAAGGGAAGGATAAAAACTATTACATAAGAGTTGAAACTTTATAGGTAATTGACCAAGGCGCAGCCACCATCCAAATTAAGCGCGCTATATAAAGATAGAAAAATATTCTAAAAGAAGAATTGATAAAAAAAAAACTTTATTTACAAGATTATGCACCAAAAAAGAGAAGGTTCATGAAAGATGCAGAAGCATATGTCAGCCTACTTATAATTTTTGTTATGATCAGGTAATTCTACGTTCTCATATAACTTAGTTTATGTATGGTTTTAAAAAGCTTTTTATTTTTTTTATTTTCGAGTTTTTTGTTAGAATTTTTTGGACTTTTTTTTATTTTTTTATTTTAAATTTCTTATTTTTCAAGTTCTTGGAACTAAAAAATATGTCAATTGGGACTAAAGTTTAAAATAATTTACTAAAGAAAAAAATCACAAAAGGCCAAAAAAGCTTATTAAGTGACCTTTTTGTCTTATCTAATTTTTTTTAAAAAAAATTTAGTCACAATTTTTTACCTTTTTAATTTCTTGCGATGAGAAAAATTTAAAAAGTACACTTTTTTGAAAAAATAATCTAGAAAATACATATGGTATTTTTGAAATATTATGATAATTTCACGTGGTATTCCCACTCAATATCGCGACGATAAATTTTATGCTAAAAAAATAGTAACTTGTCTTTATTAGGTATTTAGACAATAAGAGATGACCCACATAACATAAGTTGTATTTATTTATTTATTAAAAGTACTACATGGTATTACCTATATAGTAATTCGAGGGTACGTAATAATTTATCCTTATTTGGGTTAATATTGGAAAAAATTCACAAAATGGGGGAAAAAAGCCTGTATCTTATTTAGAAATTTATTTAGAATTCAAATTCAATAATTTAGACAATAATTTTAAATTCGGAATAAAATTCTCAAGAACTTAATTGAGTAAATGACATTTTTGTTTTGTTATATATTGACACCCACCCACCCACCCGTATGAACCAGAAACACATCAGGGTTCCCGTCTTCTGCAGAAAACATAGAGAAATTGTGGTGCTGAGCTCTGCAAAATCAAGGGATAAGAATGGCTTCAACAGAACCATGGGTGATGGAGAATGGGAACCTCAAGGGCATGAGCAAGGAGACGAGACACGGCGGCCGGACGGCGCATAACATGTCGTCGTCGTCGCTGCGCAAAAAGTCCGATATGGCCCTGGTTTCCAAGGTCCACAATGGGCTGGTTAGACGGTTGTTGGCTAACTTTCAGGAGGTCATTTTGGGAACTAAACTTACAGTTCTCTTTCCGGCCATTCCGCTTGCCATTGTTGCAGAGTGTTATGGGTTTGGAAGAGTGAGTTCTCTCCTTTCCTGTTATTTAGGGTTTTGCATATAAAACAGTGACGATTCAGCAATATATATATATATATATATATATATATATATATATATTTGTTTGATCAATCCGTTTGAAAACTTGCGCTGAAATATTATTTGGAAATTTTTTTTTTTTGTGTATTCTATATTTCTTATGGTAAAAATTAAAGGTTTAACGAAATATAATTTACTAGTCAAACGAAAAATAAGTTATGAAATGGTGGCTGGTTCTACTGGAAGAGCTGTCAATGCCCAATTTCTATCTAAGGTTC
>JAULJZ010014570.1:0-16188 GCA_032270985.1 Heliamphora pulchella | reverse complement strand
ATAAAGGGTAAAAGAATTTAGATTAAATATAAAAAATACTAAAAAATGTATTTTTTTATAGAAAAAAAGTTATAAATACGTTTTTTTCTCAAGTTGTGCTACAGCTAGCCTACATGCACGGAAAAATGCTTGTACATAATTGGTCAGACCACAGTGCAAAATTGATGGTAGAGTGAGGAAAACTCATGGTAGAATGAGTAAAAGTGTTCAAGCTCCTTTCAATATTTAAGAACCTCAAAAATTTTGAAGCCTTTATTTTGTAAGTTTGGATTTCAATACTTATGAACCTCAAAATCTTTGAAGACTTTCATTGTGTGTTTGGAAGAGATTTACAATAATGATTTGAGCTGTTCATTTTGTAGAGCATATATAAAAATCATTTAATTAAGCAAAAAAATTAATTTTTTGGAACATCAATAGACACGTGAACAAATCACAGCCTATTAGAGTTTGGGATTGAATAAGTTGTTGCTCTATAGTCGAAGTTACATAGCGGTCAACTTAAATGCTAAATTAAAATAATTTAGTTGTTAAATACTGATAGGTGAGTGAAGTCGCCAAAAATAAAAGAACTACTAGTAGGTCAGTGTTGATAGAATGGACGATGTCTACAGAGCGTGGCAGTATGTTATGATCTTATCCTACATCGATTAAAAATAAAAAAAAATTCAAATGTTTATAAGTTATTTAGGCACCCTCTTTTTGTAAGAATAGTCACAACAAGCTTTTTAAAGAAACGTTATTAGTTATTTTAGCTATTCATTAGCATATTTAAACCTCCAACAAACTCTCTATAGTGCTCTTTATTGTTATTATTCTCCTCTTAACTAATTCAGTTTAACTAGCTTTCATAACTCTCTAAATTATATTCAGAATGCTATATAAAGTAATTTTAAAGATTTGAATGCTTAACTAAAATAAAAGACAAAGTGTTAAAATACATAGATAACAAAAAAAGTAACTAAACAAAATAGATATAATACTTTTTTTTTTACTTTTGACTAGCTAAAATGGCTAGTAGTGATGACAATGCTCTAAACCAATTTTCAAAAATGAGTTTTAACCTAAAATAAACTGTTCAAGTCCTCTATATTAGTTAATAGTTTTACAAAGGTTCAATTGCCGAGTTAGTCAAATGAGTAACTTTGTTCAAAGCAAAAGGGATACATAAAATCTCATCTCATTCTTTCATCACGTCTTTTTACCAAAATACCTACTTTTTGCATTTATAATAAGCAAGCGTTACGACTTTGATTGAATGGACATGGTGAAACATATTCCTGAGCTCTTTTGGGTTGTTTATTATTTCTCCAAAAGCTGACTCTTATTCTTTGGACCAACTTATGGCTACACTAAGCACCAACTACAAGATCTTTAGGATTAGGTTCTAAACGTTTGGTAACCTAACTCAAAATTGGCTTATTCAAAATAAGCCTTGACCTTTAGAAAATTTATCTCGTGTTTGGTATAGTATGGTTTCACTCCGCAAAGACACTCATTCTCTTGAAACTCATTCTCTTTATTATAAATGATTTGCTTGCCACGAAATGACCTAAACTAATAAGAAAATTTCAATTTATTGGTCATTTTGATTCAATCAAAGACATTTCATTTTATAAAATAAAATAGGATTTGATTATATATCTACCAATACCCAATCAAATTAGAATTTTCAATAATTTTTTCAACATAATTTACAAAATCATTGTTGTGAACCCCTTTAAAATCTATTAAATAACAGTCTTGTTTGGAAACCTGGCTTTAAGCCAGGCTTTTTACTTAAATTTAATTTAAACCAAATAATTAAAAAGTTTGTTTAGGAAACTGTTAGGTAACTTTAAACCAAAAGATAATAAGCAAAAAACTTAACTTAAAATCACTTTATGCCAAAGTGCTTTAAGTCGGAAAGAAATTATAACTTTTTAAATTTTTATTTTTACATAATTTTATATTCAATATTAATTTTGACATGTAAATTTTAAAAATATAATTTTTATAAAAAACGAATATGTATAATAAAAATTATGATATTTTTTAAAAATACATAAAATCATTTTATGTAAAAAAAACTAAAACGCAGCCCTGTTTGGTAACGTACTGTTCTCTGTTTTTTGTTTTTAGATTTTCTACAAACTGTAAATAAAAAATATGTTTGATAATTATTTTTGTTTTTAAAAAAATATAAACAGTTTTCAAAATTTACTAAATTTTTGTAAAAAAAATATATTTTTTCATCTATTTTGTAAATAAATTTTTATTTTATTTTTTTTTTCATCACTTCCAATCACCATTTTTGGCTACTGCATCTAACCACTCTTCCGACCACTATTTTCGATCACCTTTTCCGACCACCACCGCCAACTACTCCATCTGACCACCAGCTTTAGCTACACTTTCGACAATTACATTCAACCACCATTTTCAACCAGCACATACGACCATTGCCTCCAACTAACATTATTACTTCTTGTTATCATTATTAGATAACACTTCAAATCGCCACTTTCGTCCACTACTTTCCAAATATCTATGTGTCAAATATTTTTTAATTTTTATAAACATAAATAAAAATTTATTTTTTATTTATTATAAATAAAAAATAAAAAATTGAAAACATTACCGAATTAGCCTGCACGTCTTTAAGTTCCTAAATGATTTTTTTAATTTTCTAAATTTTAAATTAAAAATCAAAAAGTCAAAAAATGAACTTTGAGCCTTTTGCCAAACGAATTCAAAGGTTTGAGCGCTGTTTAAGAGTTAAAGGCCAAGCAGTTTTCCCCATTTGTCATCCAAAGCCACGCATCACCACATATCCCCACCGAGGGGTGAAAAAATGGCACTTCTTCTTCGTCTTCCCTTGCACTTTCCTGTATTACGCCCCACAGCAACAGCGTCACCAAAAACTTACTCCCAAATCAAGCCCTCGCCAATCCTAACCCATCCCCTCATCAAACACTCTTCAATCACCAGATCGGGAAGAAGAAGAAGAAGAAGAACCACCCAATTCACCGTCGCCGCCGCCGCCGCCGCTGAAGAAGAAGAAGAAGAAAATCCTCAATCCAACAACGACGATGGCGTCACTGAATCTGAATCTGAGTCCCGAAGTACTGTTAGTGCCCAGAAAAGCTCTCCCAATGAGGCGCAATCAACGAACAGCACAATCGGCGAGTCGTCGGAGTTGGGTTCGGAGATCAAGATGGCGATGAAGGAGAGATCTGGAAGCACAGACGCAGCATTAGGTATTAGTAGATTCAGTCCTTTTACAAAGGTTATTTTGTTAGAGATATGGATAATTGTATTGCTTCGTTTTGATTAATACTTTATTTATTTATTTTTAATTTTGTGAAATAAATATTTATGTTTTGATCAAATTATTATATATTTTTTATTCCTCTATTTAATAGATAACCAGCTTAAATTTTTTTTTTTTTTTTTGTATTTTTTCATTTTTAGCTAAAAAGATAAATTTAATTGTTTGGTAATTAATTTTTAAGTTAAATTTTATGAAGTTGATTAACTTAGATAAAAAGTTTTTAATTTTTTAAAAATTAAATAGTATTACTTTTTTATAAAATTAGTAATAATAATTATATATAATTATCATTAATAATAAATAAGTTGTTAAGTTGGTGTATTATTATCTTTTATAAAAGTGTTAGATTTTAAGTAATATATTTAAAAAATTCATATTTTAACTTATATTTCGGTTTTTTTAAAAACATTTTGCCACGTAAGCTATAGTTTGTGGCCTATGTAGGCATAAGGTCAAAAAGCTTTACTCAAATTAAAAAATAAAAAATATTTGATTAAAATATAAAAATATTTAAAAAATGGTTTTAAATAGATTAAGTTTTATATTGTTTATTTTTTACTTTAATTAACAGTATTTTATTCTTGATTAAGTTTTTTACTTTTTTTAGTTTATTTCATCATAATGATGCAAAAAATAAAAATATTTAAAATAGTAAAAAAATATGCAAAATCGATAGAAATAAACCCAAAAAAGATTATTATTTATATTTTCATTACTTTTCTGACGTGGATACGATTTTTCTTCGTAAATTGGCTAAACAGGTGCATATATTTTTTAATTATTTGATAGATTGGGAAGTTTAAATACAAAATCTATCATATGCTCTGTTTGCTATATTGAATTGTTAATTACTAACTCAACCAGTTAGAAAGAATGATAATTTTATTTTGAGAAAATCTAAGTATATAAATTTCAACCACAAATCCAGATTAATGTATTTTATTGGTAAAATGATGTTTTATTAATAAAAAGTACTAATGTGGTTTAAATCTGTGCACTCTAGTTGAACTGATTTAAGTTTTGTTTGGCAAGGGACTTAAATCCATCAAAAAGTCTGAGAACCTAAAGGCTTTTAGTTTTTAGTGTTTTTATATTTTTACATAAAATTGTTTCATTTTTTTTAACGATGTTATAACTTTTATACCTCTTTTTTTTTATAAAAAATATATTTTTAAAATTTATTAGTCACTATTGGATAAGATTCAATATAAAATTATATAAAATAAATTTTAAAAATTGAAACATTTTTGTTCAAACTTAAAGACTTTTTTTTTTTTACTTAAAACCTCTTTTAACTTATTATTTTTGTTTACCAAATAATTTTTTTACTTATTTAACTTAAATTAATTTTAAGTAAAAAACTTAAATTTGAGATTGCAAACTAGGCCTTATTATTTACATTCTCAACCGAAGGAGGAGACTTCTGGAGCGGAGTGGCGGAGGAAATAAGGGAGATCGAATGGCCGGCGTTCGGTAAAGTGTTGGCGACCACCGGGGTCGTGCTCGGAGTCATCGCCGGATCCAGCGTCGTTTTGCTCACCGTCAACGCCGTTTTCGCCGAGCTCTCCGAGCGGGTCTTCGTCGGAAAAGGCGTTCAGGATTTCTTCGGCTAAGAAGGATTTCTGATCCAATGAGAGACACCACAGCCAGAGTACCGTGCTCCTAATGCTCATAATAGCTCCAAATGTTATGGGCTTCATGGGGTTTGAGATTACTCTTTAATTGTATGAAGTTGGATGTGAAACAGAAAATCAATCTCCAATCTTCAAGTTTTGTACTCTTTATTTTTTCACATTTCCATATAATTGAGAGCAAAAAAAATGTTAATTACCACTCACTTCGCATTGGATAATGGATAAATAATATAAATATAAATATTTATACAAAACCTATTGATATCTGACCCATTGGACATATTTTGGGTTTAAAGCAGATTCACTTTGATAATCCAAGTTGTTTATGTTATTATTTTCAGTGTATATATTATTTATGAAAAAATTTAATTTATTAAATATTTAAATAAATTATTTATTAAAATAAAGAATTCGAATTGTTAAAAACAAACCTATTTTGGACCCAAAATGGAAGCTAATGTATATATATCAGTGTAAATCTCAAATTTTGGACGTAGAGAGGTGGTTTCTGATCTTAATACTATTTACACTAATTATGTGATCTTATATTATTTACACTAAGTTGTTTCCCATCAAATACTTATAATTGTTCAAGAAAACAATCAATGAATTCTTAATCTTCACCCTTCCCTTTCTGCTCAAAACCCTCCTAACCATTGACATTTGCAGATTTTCTTATTGTCTTAATCTAATTTCCTTTTGGGAGGGGGGGAAGAAAAAACAATTACAAGGATCATAAGAACTTAAGGCAGAATGTAGTGACCAGATGAGCTAGAACATTTGATCATCCCAACTGCACATACATCTTACACTCAGATTCAAATCATGAACAGAACACCAAATCCCAGAACCCTGATTCACGTTACAAAAGCTAAAAAGGTCCTTTGTGAACATCCTCCAAGAAAATAAAACCAGAAAGGAATTTGAGAAACCCAAAACCAAATCATTCATTTGCACCAGCAGGACCAACAAGAACACCCTGTGCAGAGCCTTCCTTTCTGTTCGCATCGTCCTTCACTTCCCCATCAGATTTTCTAATCCGAATCTTATATTTAGCTTCAAAGTTGGCAACTTCCTTTTTCTTTTTCTCCAACGCCTCATTAAGCCGAGTAATTACCTCCTCAAGACCCTCCTTATTGCGCTGAACAGCGGGCAAGACCTCTTTAATTGTTCTCTCCACCAATACGCCTCCGATCATGCGGTAGCACCGCCTCAATGGATCAAGTGGTTTTATAGCATTGATCACCAGTGTGTGTTCACTCACTTCCATCTCTAGTTCAGTAATTTTGGAGTAAATCTGGTTGATTTCAGCTCTCATGGCACCATATATGTTGGCAACTGCTTGCTCATTCACGGGTTCGGTACCTTCTCCTTCAGCTTTACCAGCCATGATTCTGGCACAAATGAAAAATACGAGAATGAACACTATATTATATATTATCTTCCAACTGTTTTGACAAAAACTTAGTTTGGTTTGGTTTTGTTTTGTTAAACTTATCAATATACAGGACATTTCTGATAGCCGTTCATTGGGAAAAACATGCTCATTTCTATTCAAATATTGAGAAATCTTACGCCAAGTGATGAAAAAGAAATTCAGTCAACATAAAAGATGAAGAGGATCCATCCATAATCATTCAGTTAACCACTTGTGCATGATGCATCCACTGTCATGGAGGGTACTAAATGTCAAGTGGTCTGCCACTGCCCTAGCCAAATTTCACCGCATCTGGACAAGTGCCTTATGTTCTTGCTACTCGTGAGATACTATTCAACTTACTGAGCTAGTTCAGGCATTTCGCAATGCTCTTCCCTTGTCTTCCACTAATACCTTGGCTAGTTCAGCCTGTTCAGATAATATTGCATGTGCGGCTGAGTTCACCATATATCGTAGATTCCAAAGGTATTTCACCTATGTCTGGTAATTCATTACTTTTCTTTGATTGGAATCTTGTAAATCATCATCATATTGTATTAGTTAATGATTCTATTTGGCTGTTAGTGAGCAAGGTGTCCATCCCACAAAGTCTCACCCTCTGGCATTTATGTTCTTCATTTTTCTTTTAATCTACTCTTTGTTACTTAATTGACTAAAGTTTACACTACTATATATTTTTTTTCCTTACATATTATGTCTTCTATAATCTCAAGACCAAGAAGATCATTGATTTGGGGCATGAGAAGAATAACTTATGTTATCTAGATTTTGATAGATTGTCTTCCACTTCTTCATTTGCTTTAAGTGCCACCATCTCACCTCAACAAGTGCCATTTTCACTTGAGCCATTCCTCTTTGACCAAGCTTAAGTTAGTTGTCGCAGGTTTGAGTACTGCGTATAGCTTAGTGCAAAGATTGTCAGTTTACAAAGCATCACCATTGGTCTTTTCTGAGTCATGGTCCTAGCAGTTAGTCTTAGTCTTTTGATGTAGCACACACTAACTAAGCATATTGAGGTGGGTTATCACTTAATTTTAGATTTATTGCTGAGGAAACAGATTGTCACACTACGCCCGTTGAATGATCTACTGGGTACTATTTTGATGAAGTTGTTGGATAATCCTTCCTTTCCGTTGTTGCCCTTCCAGTGCATGTTTTATCTACCCTTCATCTAGGAGGGAAGTGTTAAAAGTGTCAGTTTTATGTCGTTGATTTTATCCTAGGTTGAGGTAATTTTGGAATCTCTTACATGCTAAGGTGTGGGGACTGATCATTTACCCTAAGCCTACTTTGTAATCTCAATCTTCCCTTCTTTCTCTTTGTTTACTTCTCTCGTCCAAACCCTAGCTCCACATTATACTCTTACACAAAGATTGATAGCAGAATGCCTACAGATGACAACAACATAACAGGAGTGTTTGGCAAAACTACTCTAGTAGCTACTTCATTGTCCAACAAAACATCAGTGTTCTACTTCCCAACATTTGAACGGAAGAAAATTAGAATTTTTATTCCCTTTCATTTTCCTACCCTTGACCTCCTAATGAGCCATTTTTATCATGGTGTGTTCAAATAACACTACAGCATAAACTCACTACTCTTAACTGAAGAGTTTGGAATACAAGCCCAACCAAATTCAATACCTGGCCAAAGAGTTTTACGAGTTCACACACAAAAGGGATAAACAAATCCTGTTTTCTATTTTCATTTTTCAAAAAACACAGAAAGCTTTGTTTGTCAAACTACTTCTAAAAACTGTTTTCAAGAAAATTTCTGATATCAACTCACTTTTCAGTGAACACCAAAAAGACTGTTTTGAATTTTTGAAATCTGTTTTCGCATAAAAATGAAAACAATCAGTATTTTGGAACCTTTGATTGTTTACGTTCCAAAAATACAAACGACGAAAATGAAGAAACTGGAAGCAATTCCAAACAAACCCAATTTTCCAAGTCCCATATGATGAGACTAAAAACCATCGGTTCATGATGAGTTTTCTCATAATCAAGAAAATAAACTAATTGCAAAAAGCAGTAAACCAGGCTCTTCAAATAAAGAAGATGCTCAAGAATTTTCCCAAAGCAAAAGCTAGGCCAAAAGTAGGAAAATAGAGAAATTGATAGCAATATATTCAGGTAGCGTTTGGCAGGATTTCTCAAAATCCTTCCAGACTATTCAAGTCCTATAGATGAAAATTTTCCTTTTTGGTGAAGTTAAACAAGAAGACATTCTCAAGTCTTGGGTTCCAAAGTGCCGTTTCAAAGTACGTACTACGATGGCTTCAAAATGCCTTCCAAATCCACTTCTGGGGAAGCCAACCATATAATTTTTGTTTTTTTAGTACAATGTGTCACATTTCCTTCTTACTTTATGACATTTACAAACACTAACCTATATTACTGGTCTCTACTCTTCAGAATGGTGTCTATATATCTTTGCTTCTATACTCCTTTCTCGTCTTCTAATTTATTATAGTAATGTGATTTTTTGTTTGGAACCTATTTGTTGATGCTTAACCATCTTTGTAATCTGGATTGATTCGGCATTTTTTATACACAAAGAAATATTTTGCAACATAGATAATGCGATGAACGCCAGCGGTCAGAAAACAATTATGCTGTTAAAAACAATTTTCAAACTTATGGCAAGAAAACCACCAACTCTTCCAAGATCCTAGTGTTTAGGAGATGAGAACAATTGCACAGAACATATTTGGAACCCTTGTTTCATCTGTTTTATGAGATATTTGCAAAAGCAAGAGTCGGGAGAAAGTGAGTACGTTTGTAGAGGGAATATACATGAGATAGAAGTTTAGAGCGAGACAGAAGCTTCTAGAGAGATTAGAGAATGAGTTGTAGAGAGAAAAACATCAATCACATAGATGATAGACAAGTCTGGAGTGAGAAAGACGTGTTTCTATTTTCTGGACTATTGTTTATGGTTGATTGCATCTTGGAAAAGACTGATTATATATAAATGATTGGATCGTCAAATTGATAGAAGATTTCCCAGAAAATTCATTGCTGTTATTTCCATGCTTTTGAGGATGAAAATGGTGTAGGTGAATGAATTTAAAGAAAATGTAAACTCAAACATGCCATGCAGTAATGGCCACTCAACAAGTCCAAGCTGCTCTAAGTTGCAAGTCATTAATTAAATTTGCCAGAGAAACTATTGTATCCTTACATGTACACAATGGATGCTACTCTGTCTAAAGGATTGATGCATCATGAATCACGTTAGTCAAATGACCCCCAAATTGTTGTAATTCTAATTAGATTTTGTATGAAAAAAGAAAAATGAACCAAGTAAATGAACTAAGTGAGGAAATTTTCAGCTGGAAGCCATTTGGCACTTTTCAAATGTTGCCACCAACGCATATTTACAAGGGTAAAGCACTTCTTGACTTCAAAGGACTTCCAAAATAAGCATTCCCCAAACATCCATCTTTTCTTGAAAATCATTATGAAGTCGTCCACACAAAGCCCTTCAACAAGGACTTTCAACTACAAGTGCCAGACAGACCCCTATATGTTGACTGGCTTAAACAGACCCTTATATGGTGACCGGCTTAAACAGACCCTTATATGGTGACCGGCTTAACAGTAGCACGACTTCTAGCTAGCAAATCCTCTATTCAATTGCTCACTGTTGAATCACTCAAAAAGGGGCACAATGCCAGATTTATTTTTATTTTTTTTTTGGGGACAAGCAGTAAAAGCACTATAACTGCAGCAAAAGCTTCAGAAGCCAAAAGTAACCATTCAGTACTAAAGTAAGAACTCTAGAGTGATCTTCCACTAAAATCTGAAAGAAGTACCTGGACCTGACTCCCCATTCTCACCAGAAAGTGAATAGTCTGGCAATGATAACTCTGTAGGAAGCATTTCCGAAAAAGGAAAACTATTCCCACAGTTAAATGAACCATCTGGATAAACAGTTTGGCCTTCACAGACTCTCTACAAACCGCTAATCTTAAGATCGTGCAAATAATATTCCCTAGCATATTTTTCAAATAACCTGTCCCAATTGTTCAAGATTGCCAAGGTAATACCATCAAATACTATTTCCAAGACCCAATACAGGTTTGGCAACAACAGACAGTGAGTTGTATATTGCCAGGGGCACAAGAAGTAGCATCCTTCTCTCATAGAGTATCATTGTAGAGGAAGGGGTCTTATCAATGTATACATATCTATATAATAAAACTTTATGTGACATCTATGTATGTGTCAAAAATTTAACCTTTGAAATTAAAAAAACTCTTAGCTACCTTTTTGTTCTCTCTTCTCTCATGTTCTTCTATGCAAAAAAAAATAAATATTCATTGGTATTACTTCTCCTTTAACTAATTCAACAAAAATCTAATTTAACATTTACTTTTATTATCTTTTTGCTTATCCTTTTTGTACCTTCATAACTTAGCAAACTAACAAAATCATTTTTTTAATTGAGTGCCTTAAAATTAGTGAATTAACTAATAATTGATATTACTTTATGTTTTACTCTTAAATTACTAAAATTAAATAATTAAGTACCTTTGGGCACCGGTGGTAAAAATATTGACAAGCCGGAGCACTCCCACAACAAAAAAAGCCTCTTGGTGGTTTGAGGATACGGCTCACTTATAAGGTGGGTCAAAAATCCCCAGCTGCGTGATCTGGTATTTCTTCATGTACATATATTAGTGCATAACCCGTGCCTAAAGGCACTCCAAACATGCTAATCACAATCAAAGAAAAGTTTTGATAAGTAGCAAGAATTATGTTCAGAAAGCCTTGTAATTTAAGAAAACCCAATCATCATAAAGTCACCAGTGCCTAAAAGCATTTTCAATAAAATTTCAACATAATTTAACCCACAATATAAGCCAATCATGCACCATCCAAATATTTTAAACACAAATTGAATCCAATTAAAATCAACCACCCCGTACCACCACCACCGACCCCAAACGCACTTGCTACCTCTCGAAAGATGATTTTTAGTTTTTCTTCCAATTAGCCCCATCCCACTCCTTTCAGTAAGTGAATTTAAGGAAAAAATAGACAATAAAACTCTTTATATAAATATACCATGAAACAAAGTCGTCAATATCTTACTTCAAGAAAGAAAATAAAAAATAAAAAACTCTAGAGATCTAGAATTTCCAGCAAAAATAAATATTAAATTTAGCACAAACAATTCCACCAAATAAGCATCAAGAAGAAACATATATGATAACATATATTCCACCAAAAAACGAAAACATAGACCCATGTATATCACCCTGCTGTCTTTAGCAATATAGCATATAAACAAATGCAGCTAGCATTACTCAGAAAACAGGAACTCATGGAAGAGAATTGGTCGAAAAATAGAAATTCATGGAAGCTACTCAATGAACTCAACCATGTAGAAGAGGATTAAACATCTTTAATGGGAAGAAAGTGGCGTTGATTGGATTATTTTTTTACCAACTTCGATATCCACCTTCACCTGATAATCAGGAGTATAACCATAATTCTTTGAAAAGCTAAACTTTAAGAACACCACATAATTATACCAGTGCAAAATTCTAGCTAAATGATTACATAGCTTTCTAAAACCCACCTTTAAATCAAAAAACAAAGGTGTTGTACATCAGCGTTCCAATACAGTAGGAATGATAAATCTCAATACAAAAAAAATGTATCTGCTTGATGAAGCCAACTCCAGCAATAAGATGCTTGTCAAATTTTAAAATAAAAACAAAAAGATTGAAAAAATAGACCACCGCAGTCACATAATCAAACACTGAATTAAAATTCAGTCCATATTTTTCTTCTATTACTCTAGTCTTGTTTCCTAATGGCTCCAGATTTTTCTGACAGACTTGAGCCATCAACTTCCATGTGCAACTCCATTTCGCATATATACTCTGACATACATATGGCAACTTGAAAACAATATGAGTAGTTTAGGTATTACACAAAGTTCCATTCTGCACAAACATAGGGCTAATCATGTTGCACCGGTTCGATGAACTTAAAGTTTCAATCACTCATGCAACACCATATTTAAAGTTTCAATCTCTACTACTAATTCATAAAACAAATATATCAAAATACTTTAATTTTAATAAGGTCGCCATCATACTCAACAAAAAATTAAAGATTGAATCCTACCAATAGAACAAATACAACAGAGATAATAAAATATGTTCAAAGTTTTCATCCTCACAATAAATATGGCTTTATTTTGTGACAACGAATTAGACTTGCACGCAAAGTATGCATCTTCCACTACTTCAACAGCATAGGCACAATGTGCATCTTCCCAGTATAATTAGGAGTAGATTTATCCAATCATTTTTACTCAACTACATAGGAAAAAAATTTAAAAAAATTAAAATTAACAAACACAAAATAGAGGACTTGTTGGTTTTCCAACTATTGCGGAATTCATGTATAAAATAAAATCAAAGAAAATCAAAAGTATACAGAGAATAAAAAATAGAAAAACAAATACTGTCAAAGTAATCACTGATCAATTTCTCTAAACCGCACTTACTTTAAGGTCAGCCAAAGAAAGCCCTTTAGGTATAACAACAACAACAATAGCAGCTTCGTCAACTACTTCACTGTTATTGAGGATTTTTGCAGGTTATGGATCCATCAACATATCAAAAACAAAGAATTTTTTCATTAGATTATAACAGATATTAGACGAAATAATATTGAGAGTGCATCTTCCCCCACTAAAAACAAAACCCAGTTTCTAAAATCATGCCTAGAGAAAGAATAAAACATAAGATCAACAAAAAAATAAAAGCAAAAGACCTAAACAACCAAATGCCATTTATGTGATAAGATCACATGTTTTGACATAATTGGGGACGGCATATTTTGGGCCAATGGGGTGGAGACAGCATATTTTGGAGGCATAGGGGTGTAACCGTACTGGTTTGAGTTAATAGACGTGGAAAGTGCATGTGGAGAGGCTAAAGGTTTGGGTTACTCTTTATGTTGAAAAGTCTAAACATGTGCGCAATATGACCCCAACTAAAACCCAATGTATTTCATTTAAAGGTTACACAATGCAAATACTAAAAAAATGCAGTATATTCCACTTAATCACATTTCACCATACATAGGGGAAAAAACCATTAATTGCAGTAAAAAGAGGCCTTACGTAGTTGCATGATTCGTACACATTTAGGCTCCATTCGTTTCAACGTAAAATATATTTTGGTAAAATATTCTACCTATTTTTCACTGTTCGGTTAATAAAAAATAAGTAAAATAATTTTTTTAAGTAAAATATTTCACATTATAAGGTGACATTGTTTTCTTTTAAATAAATTGGTAAGTTGTTTTTCATTTTCTTAAGAGATGTTCTTGAGTCTGGCCCTTCCTACATTTTTAGATTTTTTTGTCGATCTCTAAAACGAAGACACATAAACCAATAGCGGTGTTGACTATAGTTTGGGATAGCTTTTTTATGTGGCTTTTTTCGTCATTAGTTAAATCTTTTTACGTTAGTTTAAACAATGATACTTTCTAAATTTTTCATACAACGAAAAATCATAAAAATAAGAAAAATAACCAAAAAAACAACAAAAGATCATATAAGACGAAAAAAGCCTTAAAAGCCACTTTAAGGCTTTTTTCGTCTTTAGTGAAATTATTTTTTATGTTAATTCAAACAATGATACTTTTAAAATTTTTCACATTACGAAGAACCAGAAAAGTAAAAAAATGTCATACAAGACGAAAAAGCCTTAAAAGTCTCTTTAAAGCCTTTTCAAGGCTTTTTTTTTGTTTTTAGTGAATTTTTTTCAACTTTAGTTAAAACAATTATACTTTTAGATTAGTTTTATCACGATAAATCGAAAAAGCAAAAAATTTAGATCAAAAAATTTTTAAAAAATCAAAAAAGACAAAAAAAAGTCACAAAAAAGTTATAGGAAAAGTTGTCCCAATCAGTAACGAAACTCCATGAGGTGTTAGACCAAGTCCAGATATTTTCCATGACTTTGTTGTGAAAAATAACTTATTTTAATGCAACAATGAAAAATTTATTTTGAAAATATTTTCATGTGTCAACCAAACACTAGAAAATGAAACTGGAAAAATACCTTTTTTATAAAAATATTTTACATTGAAAATATTTTACTAAAAATATTTTACATTGAAACGAACAGAGCCTTAGTCACAAAAATAACAACACAAAAAAAGAGACTTGAAAAGACATGAGGATTAAAAGCACACTCATATTGAACAGCAAAGTGGAACACACACACACACACACACACGCACACACACACATATATATATATATATATGGGTGTGTGTGTGTGTATATATACATATATGTATATGTATATGTATATTGGTGTGTGTGTGGGTATATACATATATGTATATGTATATATGTGTGTATCTATATATATGCATGTGTGTGTGTGTGTATATGTACATGTATATGTATATATGGGTGTGTGTGTGTATATATACATATACAAATACATATATACATATGCACATACACATACACACACATACCCATATATATATGCATATACATATACATATATGTATATACATGTGTGTGTGTGTGTGTGTATATATATGTACATATATATATATATATAGAAAAATATATACACATACATATATACGTATATGTATATGTATGTATATATATATATAGAAAAATATATACACACACATACATATATATACATATATGTATATATATATGTATATGTATACATATATACACACACACATACATATATATGTATATGTATACATATATATATGTATATGTATATACACACACACAGAGATACATATATATGTATGTATACATATACATATATACATATATAAATGTACATATATGTACATATATACATATGTATCTGTGTGTGTGTATATACATATACATATGTACATATATATACACATACATATATATATATACATGTGTGCGTGTGTGTATATATGTATATGTATATGTATATATATATATATGTTGTATATGTATATACATATATATATATGCATATATACACACACACACATACATATATATATATATGTTGTCTATGTATATGTATGTATAGATATACATACATATACATATACACGTTTATGTATATGTATTGTATATATATACATGTATACACACACACACATACATATATATGTATATGTATACCTATATACACATATGTATATGTATATATAATAATATATATATACACACATACATATACATATACACACACATACATATATATGTATATGTATACATATATATATATATATGTATATGTATGTGTGTGTATATATACATATACATATATACACACACACACATGTATATATATATGATGTATGTATGTTTGTATATATACACATTTTTCTATATGTATATATATACACACACACAAATACATATATATGTATGTTGTATATGTTGTATATGCATATACATATATATGTATGTTTGTATATATATATATACATATATATATATAACCTATATATATATAAGTTATATACAATATATGTATATACATATATATATATATGTATGTTTGTGTGTGTGTATATATATACATATAAAAAAATATATACATACACACATACATATATTTGTATATGTATATATATACACATTTTTCTATATGTATATATATACACACACACACACAAATATATACATACACACACATATATATATAGAAAAATAGTTAAATAAACTAAAAAAGAAAAACTAAATATATATATATATATATATGTGTGTGTGTGTGCGCGCGCGCGCGCACTTAT
>JAULJZ010014560.1:0-16189 GCA_032270985.1 Heliamphora pulchella | reverse complement strand
CGACTTCTTTACGAATTTTCTTGACCGATGGGAAAGCACCCAAATCACACACTTGTTTCTTTACGGTTTGCCACGACCGATGGACGAAACAAAACCAAACCACGTTTATGGGGATTAACCCGAGGGACCGTAGCGAACCCACTCTGTGCACGTTTTTTAACTTACACCAAGGAGCAATAGAAGCCCAACTCATAACCACACACTGTTACGGTACACTATGGAACAATTTAAAAGCCCACCGTAACTCTACTACGAAAAACCAGCAAAACAGTTTATACAACGCGTATATAAAAGAGATCCAATCCATCAAAATGGAGATATAAAACTATTTCCAACAAAATGTATAAAAAGGTGAGACTCAACCCCGCGGGTTAGCTCCAAACCTCCAAAAGACATTTTTCACCCGATTTCACAAATCATCGCTTTTAAACTTCCTTTTGAAAACTACAGATACCACGTACCCGAAACATGTATACAACCGAGAAAAAGGTGTAAAAACCCACTTTTACCCAAAAACCATAGTTTAAGACATGTAAATAACATTTCATGCATTTCTACCAGGTGAAAGCCAGTATAACTGCATATAACACCCTCATAACAGTAGTAGGTCTAGAATCCTACCTTAGAGAGTTAAGAACTCGACGTCTCAATACTAAACGGTGTCAGAACGAGAATCTAACTAGATGTATGCGAAGCCCTCAGCCCCGATAGCAAGGATCCACGAAGGTATCAACAACAAACCAAATCCCGGGCCCTCAAAGCTAGAGAGAAGGAGGAGAAAAGGGAAACTTAGGTCTTAAGAAAGCCTTTCCAAACACTCCAGCCCCTGGAACCTCTTATGAGCGCGTCAAAAGGGCTGTTCAGTCGACTGAAGAGAGCACTTCAGTCGACTAAAGCTTCTAGAAAAACCTGCACTACCTCAATTCAGTCGATCGAACCAAGGAGTTCAGTCGATCGAACTCCCAAAAACCAGTTCAGTTGACCGAACTAACCCCCTCAGTCGACTGAACCCTCGAGCAGAAGCCTACTGGTTTATGTTATCGTTTCAAGGCTCAAAAACCAACCCAACCCACCTAACCAAGGTTTGGGAAAGCATAAAACACATTTACACATTCTTTTCTACAACTTTAAAGCATAAACCATGCATCGATGCTATCATATACTGGAATGAAAGCGTCACGTATATAAACAACTCAAAAGATAGGGGTCAAGGTCTCACAAATCGGATCACGTCTCTCTTCATTCCCGTCCATCAGAACTGATGACGCAAATCATGATACATCTTTGTGCCCCCTAGATGCACTGCAAGACGTGAGTGATGAAACTCATGTAGCACCTCAGTATGGCACAACTCTAGCACAAACAGACGCCCTGTCAACCTCAAACTCTGATATGAACCCACCGTCCATCTTGTTGTATCCTTCCCACTAGTAATGCGATCTCGTATCATCTGAGCCTCCGGATCGATTCGCTGAGCCTCTAACATGCGTGCAACCAATGCGAGCTATGAGGCTACTAAATATAAGGTCACACCTCTCCCTGTCTCGCCCAACATCTCCAAGCATATCCTATTCTCGTATAGCCACAGAAGCTAAAGAACCATGAGATCTCCTACTTAGTGCGTCGACTACGACGTTTGCCTTCCCCGGGTGGTACTACAAATCAAAATTGTAGTCTCCCAACAACTCCATCCATCATCGTTGGCGAAGATTCAAGTCCTTCTATGAAAATAAGTATTTTAAGCTATTGTGATCAGAGAAAACCTCGAAGTGCTCACCATATAGATAATGCCGTCATATCTTTAAGGCGAAAAACACGGCTGCCAACTCTAGATCATGCGTTAAGTAGTTCTTCTCATGTGTCTTCAACTATAGCGAGCCGTAGGCTACAACCTTACCTTCCTGCATCAATACACATCCCAAACCATCGTGCGATGCGTCGCAATACACTGTATACCCCAGACCTCACTCTGGAATAATCAACACTGGCGTACTAGTCAGTCTCCTCTTCAGCTCCTGGAAAGCTAACTCACAGGACTCAATCCACACGAACATAACTCCCTTCCCCATCGGACGGATCATAGGTGCTACCAACCTAGAAAAGTCCTTGACGAACCGCCGATAATAACTGCCAAACCTAGGAAACTACAAATCCCAAAGACGTTCTTCGATCGCTACCAATCCATCACAGCATCAGTCTTTGACGAGTCTACTGATACTCCATCCTTCGACACCACGTGTCCAAGGAATCTCACCTCTGACAACCAGAACTCGAACTTCTCGAACTTTGCAAACAAATGATGTTCTCTCAGAAGATGCAAGACAACATGCAGATGCTCCTCATGCATCTCCCTTGTGGGTGAATAGATCAGAATGTCATCCACGAACACGAACGGCATAACTAGAAACTCATAGTGACCATAGCGAGTGTGAAAGGCAGTTTTCTCTATGTCCTCGCCCCTAATCCTCAACTGGTGGTACCCTGACCTCAAGTCGATCTTCGAGAAGCAGCTCGATCCTTTCAGCTGATCAAACAAGTCATCAATCCTAGGCATAGGATACTTGTTCTTCACTGTCACCTGGTTCAGCTTCCTGTAGTTTATGCACAATCTCAAAGACCCATCCTTCTTCTTTGCAAAAAGAGTTGGAGCTCCCCACAGAGACGTACTCGGTTGCACAAACCCCTTGTCTAGTAACTCCTACAACTATACCTTGAGTTCTCGTAACTCAGCAAGTGCAAAGCGATACAATGGCATGGAGATGGGAGCAGCTCCTGGAACAAGATCAATGGAGAACTCCACATCTCGGCTCGGTGGTAACTCAAACTAATCATCTGGGAAGACATCTGGGTAATCACAGACCACATGGGGTAGCTCCCCTCAAACCTCACCCAACTCATCCAACTTAAGAGCAGAAAAGAGGAAACCCAAGTTCCCTCGAACCCGAACGGCACTGGGCATAGGCACCAAGCCCTCATCCCGATCGCCCACAAAGTAAAAGCAGTCACCCTCTGACATACAGAACAACACTCTCCATCGCTCACAATCTATAACAGCACGGTAGGTAGTTAGCCAGTCCATCCCCAGGATAACATCAAACGTGGTCATGTCTAGAATGATAAAATCAAACTCTAAACAACGACCGACGACTCCTAGCTCACAAGATCTACAAACTCTACTCAACACCATGTTCCCACTGACTGGGGTCTCTACACTCAATGCACTACCCAACGGGTCTATCTGTAACCCCAATGCAGATGCAAAAGCAGAAGAGATAAAAAAATGTAATGCTCCAGTGTCGATGAGAACACTGGCCCATGATCTAAAGACTAGAAGATTACCTCTGATCATGACTGGAGTAGCTGCAGCATCAGATGTAACTAGTGCTTTGGAAGCACTATGATCAGCAAGAACATAAGCCCTGGCTTGCAGTGGTTTGGTCTGTCCACCATATCCTTGAGTCATCGGCTGCCTCACAGACTGTGATGAAGTGCCTCCCTCTGCAAACCTAGACATTTGGGCCTTAAGCTGCTAAGGAGTCTACCGTCTCTGTGCCGATGGAGCAGCTGGTGCTCCTATCGCACTTTGAACATTCCATTCCCAGGGACAGTATCTACGAATATGCCCGGACTGACCACACCCAAAGCATATAGGTGGATCTCTCGTCTGTAACTGGACAGACGCTGAACTCTGGATCTAGCCCTTCTGTGGGCACTCAGATGAACGATGCCTTGACTGTTCACATCGACAACAAATTAGCTCTCTCTACTCTGGCCTTCCTGTCGAGGCCACTGATGGTGTAGGTGTGGACGACTACTGCTAATATGAGCCAATAAAATGAGAACTAGGTCCAGACGACCTTTGGCATTTTTTCTCGTGCCTCTGGAACTGTGCATCTCCACTGCCCTGCTAACTCCCACTCTCTCTAACTCTACGGTTCTTTGCCAGCGAATTCTCTACTCAGATAGCGGCTTCCACTAGTGCGATGTACACATCCAAACCTAGAGCTGCAATCCTGTCATTGATGGCAGGTCGAAGGCCCCTCTCAAACCTCATAGTGCGTAACTCCTCTGTAGATACCATCTCAGCTGCAAATCGTGACAGATTCGCGAACTTGGCCTCATACTGAACCACAGAAAGGTTCCCCTGAACAAAGGAGAGGAACTCCTCTCGGTATGTATCCCTCGAAGATCTCTGGAAATACTTCTCCAAGAAGATTCTTGTGAAAGCAGCCCACGTGTCATCCACCGTGGTCTTGGCAAACTTCCACCACTCCCTAGCATTTTGCCGCAGTTAAAATGCCTCCAACTTCACCCGTAGAGCATCCTCCTTGATATCCAGAGTAACGAAGATGGCCGTGGTCACTTCCAACCACTCACTAGTAACCTTAAGGTCTGGTTCTCCAAAAAAGGTCAGAGGATCTAACTGCCGAAATTCCCTCATAGCCACATAGGCTCTTGGCTCAGGAGCCCCCACTCTAGCCCTAGATGCCTCAGCCATTGCTGTCGTAGTGGTAAGCATTTCCTGCATGACGTCAGCACTGATCACTTGTTCTTGTGGGGCATGAACGTCTTCCTCCTCTAGAACCTGAACATAAGCACGACCTCGGCCACGACCCTGTCCTAGTCGTCCCCGCGTGGACATAATTCTATATAAAGCAAGATAATAGGATAAGCTTTCCTACAGCATGTTGTTACTAAAATAAACACATATCACATATAAGCATGCTAACAAGTAGCCACTTAAAGTTATGTAAACGCATCCCACATACCGAGGAGAACCAACAAGGTGGACTCGTCCATTTGGGTAACCTATTCAGATTCCTTGCTAGAAAACACGTCGGCCAAACACGTTTCTAACTTGGCTTCCAAATCTGTTATTTCAAATGCCCTAAAACAAGACTCATCAATCCTGAGATTCAACCTCCATACCCATATATACATAAACGGTCATGCTAAAAAGGCTAACAACATGTTATAAAAATGTTTGTACACATGCAAGCAATCATCAGTAATCAACCTCACCAGGTGATAAACCCTCTTCCCTTGGCTCTTAGGTATTCAAACCCAGAGGTCTGATACCAATTTGTCATGTCCCAAAACCCAGGGTCACGAAAAATCCACCAAACACCAGTTTTATGAAAATAAGTTTTCATACTTTTAAATCCACCTGTTGAAATCAGAAGAATACCCAACATGCATCCCTCAAGCAGTAAATATAAGATTCAACAAGGATAAACATATCGCCCTGAGGCGTACAAAACATGCCTTCAAGTAGGCATATAAAAAGGAAAACTAAAAAAGTCTTCCGCCATCACAGGCACCACTATATCAACTCCTCATGATCATCAACCTATAAACCTGAAAATAGTTTTACAACAAAAATTCCACACTGTGAGCCAAAGCCCAATAGAAACAGGCTATAAAGTTTTAAAACATGATATGCAATCATATAGGGAGAGCTAACTCAACCACAGAGCCAAAAAGGTTTTACGTTATAAAACCTCAAGTTTTCCTATCAGACTCCCAAAAGCCTCCAAAATGGTTTTAACCCACAAAACCAAGCATTTATACAATACAAAAATAACGTTTCACAGGTAAGGTAAAACAATAACCAAAACGTTATTTTCCCACTCGGATCTTACACCGAGGAAAAGAGAATGAATCTTATGTACTGACTCTGTCACAAGGGGACAGAGGTAACAACTATAGACTTCTGTCCCTTACCCAATCCCTACATATCATAAGACCGGTTAGTTAATGACAAGATCTATACGGAGCCACCACAACGTAAAAGCTGACTTTACGAACTAAAACCGAAAGATAAAAGCACATACCACCTTCTTTATGGGAACTACCCCGAAGGACAAAGGTACCTTCTCTGCGCACGTTTTTGGACTTCCATCGAGGGCAACTCGTGCCAAATACCTACTATTCCGGTACATCTAGAGAATTATTTCAAAAACCATCTAGTAGCTCAACTACGAAAACATTTCCACAAAATACATGAAACATGTATATAGATCCATCCATCAACATGGAGATTAAACAAAAACACTTCAAAATATTTTTCCCCGTTTTTAATAAAACGTTTCAAAAATGAGACTCAACCCTAAAGGTTGACTCAAAACCTCCAAAACACTAAGTGTTGAGATTTTCATAAAAAAACAACCATTTTTAAACCCACCTTTGAAAACCATGCGTTCACAAGCCATATGATGTAATAAATCAAGAAAAGAGAAAAATATGCTTTTTATCTGAAAAACAAAGTTTAAACATAAATATGACATTTGATGTATTTTCTACCTAGTGAAAACACGTATAATTACATATAACACCCTCGTACAGCAGTAGGGTCTAAAATCTTACTTCGGCGAGTCAAAACTCAAAGCCTAAAAAACCAAACCTAGTCGAAACGAGAATCTGTCCAGATGGGTGCGAAGCCTACGTCCTCGATAGCAAGGATCCACAAAGCAAATAACGAAAAATCAAGCCTCAGGCCCTCAAAAGCTAGAGAGAAGGCAGAGAAACGGGAAACTTAGCTTCTAATAAAGGTTTAAAACAAATATCTCAGCCACTGTGATATTTATAGAAACGCCAAAAAGGTACTGTCCAGCCGATCGAACCCTCGTGTCCAGTCGACCGAACTCAAAATTTTCGATCCAGTCGATTGGGCCAAGCCCTCCAGTCGATCGAACGGCTAGGCTGTGTGTTTTTTTGACGTAAAATAGAGTTTTTTGGTCCAAACACAAGTCAAACAAGCCTCTACCAAACCCCAGAAAGCATATAACACATTTTACATGTTGTTCTACAACACCAATGCATAAATCATTCATAGATGATATTCATGTGATAAAAGAAACACATCAAACATGAATATATATAAAAAATAAAATGGTACAGGGTCTCACAGAATAGCTTCCATTCTAGCTACAGGTGCATAGGTTTCTTCAAAGTCAATTCCTTCTTATTGATTATAGCTTTGTGCAACTAGCCTAGCCTTGTTACAGAATACAATACCGTTTTCGTCATTTTTATTTCTATATACCCATTTAGTTCCAATTATTGTATTATCTTTAAGCCTATGAACTAAATTTTAAATTTTATTTCTTTTGAATTGGTTTAATTCTTCTTGCATGGTTATTATCCAAGATTCATCTTCTAGTGCATCATTTATATTTTTAGGTTCTTCTTGTGAGAGAAAGGCAAGATGATCACAAATGTTTTTCAAAGAAGATTGAGTACTTACCCCTCGTGAAGGTTCACCTATAATTTGATCCATATGGTGATTCTTCACTGTCTTCCATTCATTTATATGTTCATTTTGATCTTAAGGTTCATGATTCTCAATACCTTTGCCTTTGTCCTCCTTGATTTGCATTTTCTCTATTCCTTTGTTGATATCTAGATCGTCATCATCTAGAATCTTAGAAGAGAAAGGGTTAGCTTCATCAAAAGTTATATGAATTAATTCGATTAATGACATAGTTCTTTTATAATAAACTCTATATGCTTTGCTATTTGTAGCATACCCAAGAAAAATTCCTTCATCAGATTTTGACTCAAATTTTTTCAATTTGTCTTTATCATTTAAAATAAAACATTTACATCTAAAGATATGAAAATAAGAAATGTTGGGCTTTCTACCATTCTATAGTTCATAAGGAGTTTTGTTTAAATGACATCTTATAAAAACTCGGTTCATTACATAGCAAGCAGTATTTACTGCCTCGGCCCAAAAATATTTAGAAATTTTATTTCATTTAGCATGATTCGTGCCATTTCTTGTAAAGATTTATTTTTTCTCTCAACAATCCCATTTTGTTTAGTAGTTCGAGGTGCATACAAATTATGAAAAATTTCATTTTGATCACAAAAATTTTCAACATCTTTATTTTTAAACTTTCCACCTCTATCACTACGAATATGTAGAATAGAATAGCCCTTTTTATTTTGAATTTTTCTACATAGTTTGGCAAATACATGATATACTTCATTTTTTGATACAAGAAATAACACCCACGTATATATTGAAAAATCATCAACTATAACAAAATAGTATACTTTTCTTCCAAGACTTTGAGGTTTCATTGGACCAAATAAATTAAGATGAAGTAACTGTAGTAGCCTATTTGTAGAAATTTTTTGTTTCTTTTTTAAACTTGTTTTGGCTTGCTTACCAAATTAGCAAGCATCACAAACTTTGTCTTTGATAAATTTAGTCTTAGGCAAGCCTTTAACCAAATATTTCTTGACAAGTTTGGATAGAAGATCCATGCTAGCATGACCTAACCTCATATGCCATAACCAACTAGTTTCATTCACAGTAGAAAAGCATTTGATATTTTGAGAATTTAGACTTTCAAAATCAATAGTGTAAACATTTTCAGATCTTTTTGCAACGAATAAGACTTTATGAATTTCTTTGTTTTTAACAACACAAGTGTCATGTAAAAATTTTATACTATAACTTTTATCACATAGTTGACTAATATTAAGGAGATTATGTTTCAGACCATCAACAAGGAGTACATTATCAACAGATAGGAAAGATTCCCTACTGACCTTACCTATACCAATAATTTTACATTTTTCGTTGTCTCCAAAGGTTACATAACCTCCATCCTTAGGTGTCAAGCTTAAGAATTTTAACTTGTCGCTCGTCATATGTCTTGAGCATCCACTATCTGAGTACCATCTTTCTTTTGATGTGGAGGATCTCAAGCATACCTACAAGACAGGTTAAGTGATTTTCTTTGGTATCCAAATCTTTTTGGGTCCTATAGGATTGGTGTTTTTAACTCTCCAAATCATTTTTGAGACACTATTATTTCTTTTTAGTGGAAAATTAAATTTAATGTGTCCTTTTTTTCTTGCATTGAAAACAAATTACATCTTCATAGATATTTCTTGGATATGAATATGAAAAGTTCTTTGATTCTATTACAAAATAATTTTTAGATTTAAGTTTTACTCCTCCATTGTAGCCAATTCCTTATTTATTCAATGATCTTCTTTGTGCTCCTAAGAGTTTTTCAAAATTCTCTTTTTCATTTTTGAAATTGTAAATAATTTTTCCACTTTTCTTTTTAATTCACAAGAAACATCATTTTCAATATTTTTACCTTTTAAGTTCTTGAGTTCATTTATTAGAAAATCATTTTCTTTTGTTAAATTAGAAATCTCATTTTCAAAAAAATTTGTTAATTTATCAAATTTAACTTTCAAAATAACTTTTTCTTTTTTCAAGGATTCAATTTGCAAAGTATGTTCTTTGGACATGTTTTCTTTTTCATTTTTAGCATTCTTACTTAAAATTTTTAATTCCTCAATTTCTTTAGAAAAGTTTTTATGTTCATTTTTTTATTTTACATTTTTCTTTTCCAATTTCAAAAAACTCTTATGTAAGTTAAATAATTCATTTTTAAGTTCATCATAAGATGGCATAGAGTAAGAGGAACCAGATTCGTTGCATGAGTTAGAGTGTGAATTTACCTCTTCGTCTATTCTTGCCATCAAGTAGAAGTTGGCCATTTCTTCGTCGCTTGAACTATTGCTTGACTTGCTTGAATCTGTGTCATCCCACGTGGTTGCTTTCCTGGCCTTCTTTTTCTTCTTTGAGTTCTTTTTGAGTAAAGGACATTCTGGCCTGATGTGCGCAATTTTGTTGCAGTTGTAGCAAGTGAGTAGTTCTTTCTTGAGGTCTCGTTTGCTTAGGTCTCTTTTATCAAATTTTGTGCCTCGAAATCTTCTTAAAAGCCTTTTGTCTCGTTTAAGGAATTTTCTAAATCTTCTTGTGATAAGAGCCATGTCATCATCATTGATTTCCTCATTCTTTTCATTACTGGAACTCTCTTTTGAAGCTTTGAGGGCAATGAACTTCTTAACCTTATTTTGCTCGTTGACTCTTTCATTTATCTTGAGCTCGTATGTCAGCAGTGATCCTATTAGCTCATCTAAGGTCATAACTCTTAGATTTCTTGCTTCGGAGATGGCTATAGCCTTAGCTTCCCAAATAAATGGCAAGGCTTTAAGTACTTTTCTTAAGAGCTCATAAGATTTGTTAATTTTTTCAAGTGCATTAAGAGAGTTAATAATATGAGTAAAGCGAGTGTACATGCTAGATATAGTTTCATCATCATTCATCTTAAAGCTTTCATATTCTCTAATTAGTCTATCAATTCTAGAGTCTTTAACATCTTATGTGCATTCATAAGTAATTTCTAATTTTTCCCATATTTTTTTTGCACTTTTACATGTCATTATTCGATTATACTCGCTAAAATCTAAAGCACAATACAATGCATTCATAGCACTAGAGTTTATTTGAAGTTGCTTCATATCATTTTCATTCATTTCTTCTTCTAAATTAGGAACTTCATTACCTTCTACAGTTTTAGTGGGAGTGAAATTACCTTGGACGATTACTCTCCAAGCCCTCCGATCCATGGGTTGAATAACGATCCTCATTCTTTGCTTCCAAAAAGTATAGTTAACACCACAGAAAATTGGAGGCCTTATAGAGAATTGACCCTCTCCAAAGGGGGATACACCAATGCCAGCCATAGATCTTTTTCACAAAAACTTGTTAAGAATAATGTGAGCCACTCTGATACCAGTTGATAGTATATGTGTAATTCAAAAAGGGGGGTGAATTGGATAATTAAAACATTTCTTGTTCAAGTATTAGAAAACAAGTGTCACGCCCCAAAATCTAGGATTACGTGAAAATTCACCAAACACCAGTTTTATAAAAATATAGGTGTTCATACATTTAAATCCGCCTGTTGAAACCAATGGAATACTCAACTAAAGTAACTCTCATAAACAAAGACATTCAGCTCCAACATGCATACACTATATCGCCTTACGGCGTATAAAACCTACTTTCAGGAACAGGCATACCAAAAAGGAAAACTATAAAAGTCTTCTGCTACTGCGGGCACCACCAGAGCTACTCATGGTCATCATCCATAGCACCACCTAAAAATGGTTTTGACAAGAAAATCCCACCCGTGAGCCGAAGGCCAATAGAAACAGACTATAAAACTGTAAAGAAGGATATGTAATCATATGGTGGAAGCAAACTCAACCACAAAACCAAAATAATTTTCTATCAGATCACCACGAGTCTCAAAAACATTTTATTTCACAAAACCCACGTTTTCAATCCTTAAAACCATGCATTGCAACTAATGCAAATAACCAACCATAGTTAAGGAAAAGCAGTAACCAAAATATCAATCCCTCACGGAATATACAACCGTGGAAAAAAAATATGAATACGATCCTATGTACCGACTCCGTCATAAGGGGACAAAGGTATCAACTATAGATCCATGTCCATTATCTAATCCCCATACATCATGGGACCAGTTAGATAATTACAAGTTATATACGAAGCACCATAACGTAACACTTAATTCATGAGCTCGAAACCCGAGGGTACAAAGCTCCCACACTCAATTTACAAGGACTAACCTGAAAGTACAGAGCACCTACGCTGCCTACATTTCCAAACTTTCACCGAGGGCAACTCGTGCCAAATACCCGTCATCCCGGCACATCTAGATAATTTTCTAAAAATCAAACCATAAATCGACTATGAAAACATTTCATAAACATGATCCATCCATCAACATGGAGATCAAACAAACATTTCAAAAAAATTTTCCAGAAAAATAGTTATACAACGCATGTATAAACAAGAGATCCAATCCATGAACCATGGAGATCAAACAAAATATGTAAAAATATAACTTCATCAAAATATTTTAGAAATTGAGACTCAACCCCAAGGGTTAGCTCCCAACCTCCAATAAACACGTTTTTTCCAAAAGTTTTGGTAAAAACTCCTTTTTCCATCAATCAATCACTCGAGGAAAGCCCACGCCCAACCATCAAACCACCAAAACATCACTAACAGCCCACACAGACCCCAGTCGACTGGCCCAAGCCCCCAGTCGACTGAAAAAATCTGTGGAAAAAGAGAATCAAAACAGAAGCAATTTTAGTCGACTGACCTCTTAGGTCCAGTCGACTGAACTCTCCAAAAGATGATCTAGTCGACTAACCTCCAAGGTTCAGTCGACTGAACTTCCCCAGATTTGTATTGAGCTACGGATTTTGCTCCCAAACCTCAAATCAAGCCTCCAAACACCCATCAAACATCGTAGGACACCAACACGCTCAAGCCTCAAGCCAAAACCTCGAAAGGAAACCCTCAAAACACACTTTTATCCACCAAAAATGCTGAAAAACGATTTTAACCCAAACCGCCCTTATGAAACAAGGTCGATTTTCATGCGTTTAATACAGTAGAAAAGCATAAGATTACACATAACACCCTTATACAGCAGTAAAATCTAGAATCCTACCTCATTAGGTCAAAAAGCCAATGCCTCGATCTTCGTGCAAATTTGAGCTTCGTCAAAATCAAATCCCATCCGAATAGATGCGTAGACCACGATGCCAATAGCAAGGATCCGCTGTTGGATCGTTGAAAACCGAGCTCTAGGCCCTCGAGAAGTTAGATAGAAGGCAGAGCGTTTGATGAGTCTCAAAGTAAGAGAGAGGAAGAGAAATATATTTTGAATAAAATATCTAAAAGAAGATATTTATAGGCAAAATATCTCGAAAATATCTTTTTTTTTTGAAATTCGCACAGCAACTCCCTACAACCCCGAAAAACAACCCTGCACACTTATTTAAACCAAAACATGTATCAAAATGCATATAAGCATATATATACATATCAAAAATGAAACGGTACAGGGTCTCACAACAAGTATAATTTTCAATTTACTTATAAGCAAGATATTTTAATTCACAAGTATATTTTCAAGTATATTTTCAAGTTAGACGATTAAAGGACAAGTGGTTTTTAATTTACTTATAAATAAGATTCAAAACTTTTTGATAGAAGATTTAAGCGCAAGTGTAGATGTTAATTCACAATATGTAAAACTTCTTGTTTACTAGATTAAACACTTTTCTTGTTTTAAAAAATTTAAAATACATGAATGAATTTTAATAGTGAATGATTCAAGTTATAGAAAATGTGTGTGATGCAACAATAAATAACAATATAATATAGAGAATAAAAGGTAAGCGAGATAGAATACGACATCACGATTTTTATACGATTCGACGCAACGGCTTACGTCCTTGCCTCAAGCCAACCGGTATGAGGATTTCTCACTATTACTCCTTTAATAGACGGAGCAGCCTCTCTCCTTAATGTAGGCAAAATAGCCTCTCTTGAGAATGTACCCTTTTCAAGTAATCCAATTTTTGTAGGAATTTTAGCCTATTTTGAAAAACACATTTTTCAAGTACAACAGAATAACAAGAAAGTGTACAAAGTATTCTATTTTCTTTAAACGACATGATCTCGATTGAATTAATCTTGTGTTGTTGGTACTTTATGAAATTGATGAAAGAATGTGAATTATGAGAAATTGTGTACTAAAGTTTATGATGCACGTGACATGAAAAGGGAGATTGTACACTAAAACAAAATGTGATTTAGAAATGAAATGAGAAACTCGAAATTGGAATTGAAATGACAATATGTGAAATGATGGGGAGAGGAACCGGTTGTGGGTTGGACTCCCGAATTGTGAAAAACGAGTGTGATTAATGGATAATGAACCTAGTATGGATTGATATGAATTAAGTTGAGCATGAATAGCTCCGCGGTGAAAAATTAAAAACTTGCGGGGACCACATGCCCACGAGTTAGCCCCCGAAATGTGGTGGTTGTGTCGTAATGAGTTATAGAGCGACCGATTCCACGATGGCTTCGCGTAGCCTATTGAGGTGAAAGGGACGATGTTTCTATAAGCTGCATCCAATGCCGGTTCATTGATTGTAATACGATTTTGTGAGAAACCAGGTAATGTGATATGATTTTGTGAGAAACCGGGTAACAAGAAAGTAATACGGATAACGGGAAAGAAAGGAAGGTTTTGAAAAAGGCTTAATGAATGTGAATAATGAAATAAAAAGTTAATGTGATAGAAAACAAATGAATGAATGGGATAAATTGGTGTGCGTAGATGTGTGCATGTGAACGAATAGCGAATTGGTGAAATTTGCATTTTTATTTCGGTTGCACGTTTGAGTTTGTCTTTATTCTACGAGCTCCGGCTCATGTATGTGTACTAAACCATTTCAGGTTCCGAGGATCGGGGGTGATACCAAGGCAAAGGATGCATTTTAGGAAAAGGCTAGAAGAAGGATCTAGTGTCTTATTTTGGTTTCGTGTTATGTTTGTACATAAAATTAAATGGATGAATGTAATTAATATGAAGGCTTGAAATTGGATATATGTTGATGCATATCCTTAAGTGGTTTTGTAAATAAAATTTTGAAACTTGGTTTATTTATTTTGAATCTTTTGAATGCAGAAATGAAAGGAAAAACTTTTTTTTTTGTTATTTAAATGTCATAGTGTAGCGTATATGTTAATGTTTGGCAAGTTATTATTGGTTATAGTTCCTGTATGGTTTGACTCAGGGTTTGGGTCATGGCAGAATGGTATTAGAGCTCTAGGTTCGAATACCTAGGAGTCGTGGAGAGTAACGATGACCTTTGTATGTGAATTGTTTGATGAGATTAGGCACCACTACACGGCATGAATTATGTGCATGCATGGGTTTGCGGTTGAATTGTCTTGCACATACTATGTGTTTATATGAGCATAGAGGTTAAGTCATGGGGCGATGTGACATGCCAATTGGCGTCCGATCAACTACTTTGGTGTTCGAAATAGAAAATCATTTTGCCGACGCTCTTTCTATGAGAAATCTAAATTAGTTGCTCGAATTGTCGAGTTACTCTTAGGCTTTCACTTTGTATGTGAATATGTGTTGATGTAATGTGACAAGGTGGTGAATAGTGTGTAGCTTGGCTTTAGAAGGTTAAGTTGAGTTTAACCTAGTTGGGTGTTATGATATCCTTGTTATAGGAGTTATGCTCATGGGGCTAGGATGAGTTGTGGTCCGGGTAGTGGTATAGTTTGTGAAAGTGCAACACGGTGGTCAGTGATTGTGGTGGGTATAAGCTCATGAGATGAGCATTAATTGCTTGGAGTGTGTTATACCTATGTGAGTTGGGGGTGACCATAGTTAGTTGTATGTTGTGTGTTGTGCTACTGGTAGCCTGACGAATAAGTATGGTAGGGTGTTTAAAAACTCTTAGAGGTTGTTCGTTGTGGTTGGGTATGAGGCGTGGTGTTGGGCGTGTTGAAGATTATGTACGTCATGAGCCGTGCTATTTCTTGAGCCGTGTGCCCTGAGATCGGGTATAGATGGGAGCATAGAGGATGGGAGCATAGTTGACGGGAGCATAATAATCTCCGGCCTAAGGTGCGTTAGAAAGTCTGGGGTTAGACAATGTTTGGGGTGTCCCTTACCCTCCGGGGTGTTATTGGTAGCTATAATGATGCCAGATAGTTTCGAGAGTTTGTTGATGACCCTAGAGTTTCTTTTGAAGCGTATTGCTAAGCTGCATCCTTTGATAGGAGTCGGGAGTTATACAATGATAAATATGTGGGTTGGAGATGTTGTCGATGGATTGATTGTTGAGTGAGATACACGTATGTATGGTGAGATGTATATCGGTGGTAGTTGTTGTTGGAGGTAAGACTGCCAAGATCTTTATTTTTGCAAATGATTAACAGAAAAAATTAACTGGACGGACAATCGCCAAAACGAGCTCCATATAAAACTTTTGATGACGAACGATCAAAATAAAACCCGTGCAACCGAAGTTAGTTTAGATAAATACATTTTTACCAGTCGAATCTTCAACTACGATTTGAATTAGAGTTGAAGCTCCTGTCAGATCTTCTGTTGTATTCCCTTATGCCATTCCCAGATATAATGTGGGCTATAATCCTCCGAGAACTCGTATCGACAAAACCAGAACAGTTTTAGTCTTAGAAGACAAGTTATGAAACTGATTCAGCCTACTGCATATATATAGGGCTATAATAGGAACTGTGGAGTAATTATGAGTAAGATTTTCAATGGAACACAAACATATATCAATGGTTTCTACAATTAAGCAAACCTCATAGCGGTATCTGCAATTATGAAAAACCAGTAGCGATTTCTGCAATTTCTATAAAACACTGAATTACAGTTCACACCACTAAAGAACTATAATTGCACTTTGACCCATAATC
>JAULJZ010014539.1:0-16190 GCA_032270985.1 Heliamphora pulchella | reverse complement strand
GTACAGAGAGTCGAAACAATAGAGGACGCTATTATCTGTTCCCTGTAACCAAGACAAGCCTACTAAAATTCAGTGCTACGGTCGTACCGATGATATGTCCATTTTCATCTAAATTGTAAACATAAAATTTATATTCTGCAAAAACCTAAAATTTAATCTTCTGTGTATAAGCCATACTTTACACACCAGATTAAACACTATACAAAATATCGGACGTCCATGTATAATATTAAAAAAATGATACGCATACATTACTCATAAAGATTCTCACAAAATGAAAAATTAATTTTATTAAAATAAAATTAAATACTAAAAATATAATTTTCAGTATAACAACCCTAACAGATTCATCCCTCATTTCAGCACCATTATGGCTCCTATAACATATTGCATAAAGGGAGGCAAGTTTACGTGAACAGATGAAGTATCTAAAGCTTTTGAAGAAATCAAGCAAAAGCTAACCTCCACCCCAGTGCTGATCTTGCCAAATTTTTCGCAACCTTTTGAGTTGCATTGCGATGCATCGAAGGTCGGGATTGGAGCTGTTCTTAGTCAAAATTCCAGACCTATGGCTTACTTCAGTGAAAAACTAAATGGTGCCAAGCTGAGATATAGCACTTATGACGTGGAATTCCTAGCGATCGTCCAGTCCCTCAAGCATTGGTATATTCAGATCATGAAGCTTTGAAGCACCTTAATAGTCAAGACAAGTTATTCGACCGACATGCCAAGTGGTCCGCCTATGTTCAACAGTTCTCATTCACATCAAGCATAAGTCTGGAGTCTTAAATCGAGTGGCTGACACTCTTAGCCGCCGAGCTTCTTTTTTAACACTTATGCAAACGAAGGCACTTGATTTTGACAGCTTCCAAGAATTATTAGTGGTTGACCCATTCTTTTTTAGTATATTAGCCAGCTTGTCTAGTGGCACAATATCTGATTATCACATTCAAGATGGCTTCCTGTTTAAAGGGAACCAATTGTGCATTCCAGATTCCAGTTTGAGGTTACAAATCATCAAAGAGTTGCATAATGAAGGCCATGTGGGGAGGAACAAGTCCTATGAATTGGTAGCCGCATCTTACTATTGGCCTTCTATGAGGCGAGAAATTTACAAATTCATGGGGGATTGCCATATTTGCTAGGTGTCCAAAGAGGTTGCTACTAATGCAGGCCTGTACATGCCTCTACCTATTCCTACTCAACCGTGGTTCGATGTCAGCATGGATTTCGTGTTGGGTCTTCCTCGTACCCAACGCGGTCACAATTCCATCTATGTTGTGGTGGATCGATTTTCCAAAATGGCTCATTTTATACCATGCAAAAAGACAACCCATGCGGTGAAGGTGGCCCAACTGTACTTTCAAGAAGTCTACAAGTTGCATGGATTACCTAGTTCCATTGTCTCTGATAGGAATACACACTTTTTAGGCCACTTTTGGCGCAGTCTATGGAAGATGGCTAATACAAAATTGGACTACAGTAGTGCATATCACCCTCAAACTAACGGTCAAACTGAAGTGGTCAATCGATCATTGGGCAACTTGATGCGCAGCTTAGTTCAAGACCATGTCAAGATGTGGGATCTCAAATTATGCCAAGCGGAGTTTGCCTTTAACCATTCAGTTAATCGCAGCATTGGTCTTCGTCCTTTTCAGATTGTGTATGGAATTATCCCACGTTCTCTAATTGACCTTGCACCTGTTCCTGATTTGAAACGTGTCCATGTCAAAGCAGAGGGTTTTATTGATCAGTTACGCCTAATTCATTAGGCCACACAACAAAAGTTGGAAGAAAGCGCTGCCCGATATAAGGAGCGAGCTGACAAAAAGCAGCGCTTTGTTGAGTTTGAAGTTGGTGACTTTGTACATGCTATCCTCACCAAGGATAGATTTTTAGTCGGGGAATATAACAAACTGGCGGCTCAAAAAATTGGTTCGGTGGAGATTATCCAAAAGATTAATCCTAATGCCTACAGATTGAAGCTTCCAAGTTCCATTCGTACATCAAACGTGTTTAATGTGAAATACTTTATCCAATTCCGCAATGATGTCTCTTCTGATGACTCAAATTCGAGAGCGAATTCTTTTTAAGCCAGAGAGGATGATGTAAAGCTCATGGGCTTCGATGAACTTTCATGGAAGCTTACAATCGACAACAAGTTAAAAGGTGATAGTAGAGGCACGACCCGCTGAGGTCAAATTAGCCTCACAAAGCCCATGTTCGGTTGGAAACGGCCCAACGAACAAGACTCGTAGCTGCGCCATGACGTAAGCTGATTTTGAGTCAAATTCCATCGTCTAAGCCCCGAAAATCACGATTTTTCCATTTTAAGAAACTTTTGTTTTAGTAATAACTTTTTTTCGATAACTTCTTTTTAAGTGTCGTTTGTTTTGGCAAATTTCTTTATGTTTTTAGTATCCAAATTTGACCTTTAATTTGTCATTTTTGGTAATTTTTTATTAAATTTTGATTTAGGAAATATTGTGTTGCCAAATATATGGTTTTCCCATTCGATTAGGGTTAGGTCGTTATAAATACTGGGTCATACCGATAGAATTATTCAATTTTGGATTAATAAAAATTTTTAGGGATAATTCTCTTATTCGTGTTTGCTATTAGAGAGAGTCTCTAATTCAAGCAGGCTAGTGAATTTCGAAATTCGTATTCCTCTGGCTGATACGTCTCCCTGCATCACATCACCTCCAAGAAGCAAATCATCTATTGCTTTACTTTCTCTCACAGCCTAATCCAACTAAGGCTTCGGAGGGACTCCAGCTAGGCACTGGTCGAGCGTGACATGTTTTGCCACGGGCTTGTGATATAGCATGGTGGAGATGTTGTCATCTTCTTTCTCATTGAGCTCGTTTCTCTATATTCATGGGAGCATGATTTTCAGGTGCTCACAACCGGGTATTGTTTGAATAATATTTGATATTTTTTCGTTGTTTTTCCAACACCCCTATGTTGACACTCTTGATCTTCAAAAGTGAATGTTATTTTATCTCTATGGAGATTGAGAACTCTATTAAAAAAGGTTACACCCTTCTACAATCACACATAACATAGTACTATCACATAACAGATATTTTCCAAATATTCAGTGTACATAACAGTAGCTATAATACAAAAATTAACTTGCCCAGGACTCATCATTCTTTAAACACCTTTTTCTCATTGCTCCAACTGTGGTAGAAAATTGACCACAGTATGAGAAGTTCTACTTCAGCATGTATTTAGTTTAGCATATCGATCAAGAAATCATAATATAGATTCTAATTGCTTCAGTTCAGGGTCCAATTTTTCAGGTGCTATATCTTCTTCTGGCACTCTATATGCATCGGCAATTGCCTTCCCTTTGTCCAGCACATCTGAAGGAACAGTTTTGAGGAGGCTGTGGAAGGAAATGTAGTAGATGTAGCTTTCTTTGTCAGGGTATATTTCGGTTATGGTAAGAAAGTGCAAGAGATAGAGATGCCAGGAAGATCTACTCTACTAAAAAGGTGCAGAATGTAAGTTATAATTGTAAGTGTTTCAGTACCTTAAACCATTACCTGTCCAATGAATCAACAGCAATAACAATCTTTGCCTTCATGGTTTCAACTGAGGCGTCTCCGTCATTCCTTGATGCATGCAGGAGTAAAGAATCAAGTTCTTCCAAGGCTCTTCAAAAAAATAATAATAATAATATCACTGGTATTAAGAATTTGGTTAGAAAACAATGTCGTAACCTAGTCATATGTACCCAATCCAACCTGGTCACAGTGCTAAGATGGTTCATCCGTTCTACGGGACACTCCAGCTCTCTTTAACAAGTGTGGTGGCATATTGAAGCTATATCTTGCTATTATGTAAAAGTTTGTGCAGTGCCAATATTTGAGATTGGGATTGTTTGATCTGTTCTTTTCGTTGAATGATTTTCTCTTCTCTTTTTTGGTTTGAAGCAGAGTGGGGAAGGCCGAAGGAGAAGGTGGGGGCACAATGAGCGATTCTTCACTCTACGTGTGAACAAGTGATGCCAGACGGGTGGCAAGATTGAGAACAAATAAAAGAAAATGATCCAAATAAAAGAAAATGATCCAAATAAAAGGCCACACTCAAAAGAAAAGAAAACGTCTTGATCTCAATATCAAACTTAAACTTATTCAATCAATATCATAGTTTGCCTAAACCTATTACATAATGGCTTATTTATTGGCATTCAAAAAAACCCTTAATTTTAAAGTTACTAAAAACAAAATATTACAAATTAGGAAGATTCTAATTGAAATTTTCAAGTTTTAAAGATTCTAATAAAATCAAAATATAAAATATTGCTAAAATTACTAAATTTTTAATTCTTAAAATATCTTCACCTAATGCCTTCCCGTTCCCCATCAACAAGTATGCTGAGAATTTTCAGCAAGGGGGGCAAAAGAAACTCGTCTTGTGGGTGGTGGAACTTTACTATGAGGCATTTGAAAAACTCAATTAGATATTTTCCATATAGCTGCCTTGGTCATCCTTTCAGTGGGTCAAAAGATTGATATTTTATAATTACTAGTTACGAACTTCGTGGTATCTTTTTGTCTTAGGTTTTAAAAAATTGTACTAGAAATGTTCATGACGAAGTTCTATGGTGCATAATTTTTGCAGATACTATTGTCTTAGTAGATGAAACTAAAAAATGAGTTAATAGTATGTTAGAAATTTTAAGATTAAGTATTGGGGGATAAAAGAATAACATTAGTAATAAAACTGGAAATATGAAATACAAATTTAGTAAAAATAGTGGAAAAAATAGCGAAGTCTGAAAAGAAAATTGTACTGAAAAAGATGAAATCAGGAAAGTCTCGAGTACCGAATGGTATCCCAATTGAGATGTGAAAATGCCTAGATGAATTGAGGTGTCTTAATTTAATAAGATCATAACGACTAGAAAAGTGCCTAAACAGTGAAAAAAGAACATTTTAGTACCTATACATAAAAATAAAAAAAGATACCCAAAATTGTAACAATTATAAAGGTATTAAGTTGATTAGTCATACAATCAAGCTGTGAGAAAAAGAGTGAATAAGACCAGTTTCCACTTTGTAAAAAAAATCAGTTTTGATTTATATCCAGTAGATCAATTATAAAAGCAATTCACCTATTAAGAATATTAATATAAAAGTATACAGAGAAGAAAACAGATCTTATGATTTTTATAGACTTATAAGACTTTTTAGACTTGTAATATGGTGCATACATATATTATATGATAGTAGTTGGAGAGAAAGTGAGCAACAAAGTGGTACATCGATGTGATAAAAAATATGCATGACAGAAATGCTACTACAATTAGATCACCTGTTTGAGAAATAAGTGAATTATCATTTATCAATTACAATAGGACTACACCAAAGATCGACTTTGAATCTTCAAATTGTTATCTTAGCTATGAATAAATTGACAAGACATATTTACAATAATGTTTCATAGCTTATGTTGTTTGCAGATGGTATTGTTTGAGAGTAGCTATTACTAAATTAGAAATTTGAAGATAAACATTTAACTAAAAAGGTTTAAAATAAGTAAAAACAAAACCGAATATATGGAACGTAATCTAGTAGTAATAGAAGTACTAATAGCCATGAAGTAAAGATTCAAAACAATAAGAAACCAAAAAATAAATTTTTCCGTTATCTAGATTCTATTATTAGCAAGGATAAACTCATAGAGAGATTGCTAATTATGTAAGTTATAGAGTCAAAGTTGGCTGACTTAAATAGAGATAAGACAACAACCAAACCAACAATGCTATATTGCACATAATGTTAGCTTGTTACAATCATCACATAAATAAAATAAGTGTTACTGAAATGAAAATGTTGAATTAAATGTATGGGAAGATTAAAAAAACAAAATCATAAATACAAACATTTGTGAAATGGTATGAGTCACATCAATTCAATACAAGGCGAGAAAATAAACCAAAGTTGTTTGTGTGAAAGTGTATTTTTTTTTTTGTTATTTTGTTATTTATTTGTTATTTAGAGGGTAGTTTAGTCTTTTAAGACTAATTAGAATTTAAGATTTGTTTTATATATATTTTGTAATTTTATCTTTTGTTCTTAAGCCTTTGGCTAATATGCAATAATAGTATTCTTTACTCTATTTGCTATCATGGTATCAGAGCAGGGTTCAAACCCTAATCCGCCACCGAACTCCCTTTTTTCCGGTGCTGTCAACCTCCCTTCCCTCCAGTGCAGACGTCATTTTTCTCTGAGCAGCATCAAACCCACCTCTTCTCCTTCGCAGAAACCATCAAATCTCCCTCTTCTCCTTCGCAAAAACCCTAAGCGTCGTCGACTTCTTTTTCGCAAACTCCTTAGCAGCACTTGTCTTCTCCAACAAAAACCCTAGGTGCCATATTCAAAAACCCTAGGCACCACTCACTCCAGAAATCCTAGGTGCCACCGAAAACTCCACCTGATGCGAAAACCACAGTCACTCCTTCACACAGCAACATCCACAACCACCGACAACCTCTACCAGCACTGACGAGTTCGTCAAACTCTTCTTCCTAAGTCGTCATCGCCGCCACCGCGAGCCAAAACCCTTGATTTGCAACTCAATCTGTGCCACCGACTACGAAAACCCTAGATCGACAACCCTTTGACTTGTGCAAAACCTCAGCCGGGGTATCTGGCCACCGGCGACTTCGCCGGACCTCTTCATCAGCACCGACGACTCTGCCGGCCACCTTCACCTTCATCAGCAACCTCACCGAAGTTTTTGAACTTGTTCTTCACAAGATTTGGTCATCAATTCCTTTCTTGGCATTTACTATTCTATGTTGGTTCTCTGGTTTGGCTTTCGGTCCCTATTCGGTATGCAGCAGATTTGGTCCCTTTGGTTCTGGTTTTTTCGACTCTTGGTTTGCTTGCAAAATCTCTTTAGCTCCTGATATTTTGACTCATTGCTGTGAGATTTTGATACTTCTGCTCTCTGACTTGTTAGATGATCAAATTGCAAACTATTAGTATCAGGTTGCATGAGAATTATTAGCATCGCACATGAGTTTTTGGTTCGAGAACTTGGATACAATTTTTTCACGAGTTTTGGCATGCGATTTGGGTTTTATTACCTTTCATTGGTGCTCCACTTTCTTTAGTGCAATCTCTGTTTAAGCAGTTTCAGACCATGCAGGTATCCTTTGGGTTCCAATATCATGCAACTGCTATGACTACGTTCTCTTCACATTTGCATAGTTCTTATCTTACCGGTACTTCCCCCATTACTTGGATATTTGATTCCGGTTCTCCTCATCATATGACACTTGATATATCCAGTCTTAGTCATTGTACTTCCCCCTCTTCTCCAATCACTATTTCTAATGCCAATGGTGCTTCTATTCAGGGTGTTTCTATTAGCTCTGTCATTCTCTCCTCATCTCTTCATTATCAGTACCTGTAGACACTCCAATTTGACCCTGCCTAATCTTAAGTGAATCCGATGATGAAAGCAATCGGAATGGTGACTCAGTTCAATCCTCAGGAAATGACCCAAGCTCGGTATTTGAACCCTATGATCAAAACCTTCAAACCAGTAAAATCATCATCAAATCGACATGTTGGAACCCTGGGGTCGCCATGTTCATTGTGATAACCACCAATAAAACCTCTTGAAAACCCTAACCAAAGTGGCGACTGCCACACTTGAACCATGGGGTCGCCAACTTGATTGTGGCGACCGCCATAAGAACTTCTTGGAACCTTCCCATTTATGGCAACCGCCAACTTCTAACCCGGCGACCGCCAACTCCAAATGGCCTGACATGTCCCAAAACGTGTCAGCCTCTCATTGGTCGATGAATTCTATAAATATTGTACCTCCTAGTACGTTTTTAAGAAAGAATTCTAAGGAGAGAAGCTCTGCCGAGATATCGAGTAATTCCGAGCCCTGACGCCGAAACCCTGATACCAAGATTCTGAAACCCTAGCTTGGATCATCGCTTGAGGATCGAATTGCCCATCACCATTCCCCGACTCGAGGATTCCTTAACAATCTAGGTACATTACTTGGATCCCCAGTCCTTCTAACTCCATTTCCTATCTCTTTGGAGTGATCGGATTAATTTGATTGTTTCGTCTTTTACGTTGCTTACATAGTTGTTTTAATCATTTTGAATATGTTTAGTTTGGTAAATTAGCTAGTCTTAGCTTATTTAGTTTATTTGTTTATTTGCATTTAGTTTGTTAAATCATCAAATGGTGCTAACATAAATTGACAATACAACTTTTGATGTTATTGTCATAATCTAATGCACTTACATTCATGTGAATGTAGTTGTCAATACTACATTCGCATTTTCTAATAATTGCCTAGTTATTTTCAATATATTGCCTTGTAGTTTAAACTTTTTCTTTTCTTTTCTTCTAATATTAGTTTAGGTGCCGTTTGGTAATGTTAATGTTTTCCGTTTTTTTTTAATTTTTCGTAAACTGTAAACGAAAACATGTTTGGTAATTATTTTTGTTTTTAAAAATTTGTAAACAGTTTTCAAAATTTATAAAATTTTAAGAAACAGAAAAAATGTGTTTTCACTTGTTTTGTAAACAAATTTTGATTGGATTCATCCGTAACCTCCAACTATCACTTTTCAAACATTTATGTTGCCAAATATGTTTTTATTTTTATTTTTTTTATAAACATAAACAAAAACATATTTTTTGTTTTTCGTAAACAAAAAACAAAAAACTGTAAACGTTACCAAACATGCCCTTAATGTTTCTTTACTAGCATTCCATTTTCTTTTTCTTTTCTTTTTCTTTCAATGTTAGCTTTAATTTTCTTATAATGTTCTATTTTCTTATAATGTTCTATTTTCTTTTTCTTTTAATGATAGCTTTATTTTCCTTTCATAGTACTTATTTTATTTCTTTTCTTTTATTTTGACCTTAAAAATCACAAAAAGTCTTTTATGCTAGTTTTTACCTTTAAATGTTAATGTAATTTTCTTTTTAATAGTAGTTTAAACCCTCTTGCTCACCTCATTTCTTTTTTTTTTTTCTTCTCTTTTATTTTGTTTAAAATATAAAATATAGCTAGATCTTTTGTTAATTAGTTTAATTGTCTTCTTTAAAAATCTTTTCTATTTGGTCAAATCTTCTTTTATAGCATTTCTTTAGTTTCTCTTTATTAGAAATTCTCCGACTTTTTGGTAACATGCATTTTTGGTACAATTTGTTTAAAAGCATGGTTAGGATTTTGATAATATTGTTAGCAAAATTCATGTCCATTTTAGCATAATTTGGTTTTAGTGACCTTTAACATATTTTTGTTCTTTTATTTGAATCATGCTAGTTTAGGCTATTTTAATGATATTGCATGTGGGTTTGTTCCATGTATCCTTTAGTTAGCAATTACATACCATAAGATTTAGGATTTTCTTTTTTTTATTTGCTTTGTTTTGATGTTCTATATACATATGTTATGTATTTTTTTAATTTAATTTTGGATGTTCTCTCTTTGCCTCCATTTTCTATATTTGCATGCATTTGAGAAATCTTATTAAAAATTAATGATGATTAGTAGAAGCCAACTTTACAGTTAAGCGAATTGGATGCCTAACACCTTCCTTGATTCGTACCTTAGCCCTCAAACTATTTTTTTCTAGTTAAACGCTTTAAAGATCAGTAGCTATTTTTGTTTTTCTTGATTTTTCTCAAAAACCAAATGGCGATTCTATTTTTAACAAAACGGGGTTTTCAAAATTTGGCTTTCAAGGTGTTAAAATACTTTCTAAACATCTTTTGAATTCTCATATTTTTGTATTACCCAAAACCTCAAAATCCTGGCGCCACAGTACCTAATGTCTTTTATGTGCCACAATTGACTATTAGTTTATTATCGTTTTGACGTTATATTTTCTTCCTCTGGTTATGTTTAGGATCGGACGTCACAGAAACAGGTTGGGAACGGGCATAGGTTTGGTGATTTATGTGTTGGAAAGTTTGCATCTCCCATTGGATTCCTCCTCTGAGGCTTTATCTTCTTCGTCTTTAGATCAGCATTCTTCTTTTTTATATTTGGCATTTTAGGTTAGGTCATCTATCGAGTGGACACCTAAAACAGTTAGTTCCATTTGGTTGCTTGGGTAAAGTGTCAGTTAGTGACATTTTTGAATGCAGTAGCTGTAAACTTGCAAAAATGTCAGCACTACTTTTTCCTAACAGCACTTCGCTCTTTACATCTCTTTTCTCTCATATTCATATTGATGTGTGGGGTGCTCGCATTGCAACAAAAGAACGGTCAGTGTATTATGTTTTCTTTATTTACTATTATAGTCGATTTTGTTGGGTATATTTGATGTCTCACAAATCAGATTTCTTCCGTATTTATCATACATTTTACTCTATTGTTCACACCCATTTTTATACAACTATTAAGACCCTCCGTTCTGATTTGAGTGGAGAGTATTTTCTTATTGAATTCACCGACTTTTTTGCTACATTTGGCACTATTCATCAATCTTCATGTTCTGACACTCCCACACAAAATGGTAGAGTCAAAAGAAAACATCGACACATACTTGACACAACTCACTCCCTTCTTCTTTCCTCATCTTTTCCTGCTAGTTTCTAGGGAGAAACAGTTCTTACTGTAGTATATCTTCTTAATCGCGTGCCTACACCTCTTCTTTCCGGCATTTCTTATGAAAAATTGATGGGTCGCACTCCCAATTACTCTTTGTTATGTATTTTTTATTTTTTTTGCCAAAAGAGAGCGAAACAAACTTAGTGCTCGATCCTCTCTTTGTGTCTTCTTGGGTTATGGTATTCAACACAAAGGATATCAGTGTTATGATTCTGTATCGAAACGCCTTTATGTCTCTCGTCATGTTGTGTTTTTTAAGCGTCTCTCAAATTTTACTCCACTATCCAAATATGCTCATGTTCCCAAAGATGCTCTAATTGTTATTGATCCTTTCCAAAATGATATGCCTTCCAACGAGTTTACTTGTATTCTTGACGTTTATGAACTTCTTTCTCAGTCCTGTCCTTCCGTTGTTTCGTCTCTCCCATTAGTCTACTCTCGTAGGCTGCCTCCCCATTCTCAACACATATCCACTAGTTCCGACACAGTTCTCCCTTCTCTGTGGATCCTAATCCCCCTGAACGGCACTATCCTTTGTGTGCTCGTACTCCACCGTTAAGACTTGATTTTTTTAATACCTGTTTTTCGCCTTCTTATCGTGCTTTTTTATATGCTATTCATGCATATTTTGAGCCTCATTCCTATATAGAAGCATGTACTGATCCAAAATGAATCAATGCCATGCAAAAGGAATTAATTGGTCTTCAGAAGACTCGTAGTTGGGATTTGGTTCCACTGCAATATTGCCTGCCGGTAAATACCTTATTGGATGTAAGTGGGTTTACAAAGTTAAAATTCATTCTGATGGTTCTCTAAAGCACTACAAAGCCAGGTTTGTTGCCAAGGGTTTTTCTCAGGAGTATGAAATTGATTATGAGGAAGCTTTTGCACCCGTTGCTAAGATGAATACAGTTTGTATTTTGATTTCTGTTGTTGCCATTCATCTATGGCCTCTTTTCTAACTAGATGTCAAGAATGCGTTTCTCAATGGGGACCTTAACGAGGAAATTTATATGCCCCTTCCTCTGGGCCTCCCTCATCCTTCTGGTACTATTTGTCGTCTTCAGTGTGCCCTTTATGGTTTGAAACAGTCTCTATGTGCTTGGTATGAGCGTTTCTAGTCTACTGTTATTCAATTTGGTTTCACTCCTAGTCCGCATGATTCTGCACTTTTTCTCTGCCATACTCCTACTGGGTTGGCTATTTTGTTATTATATGTGGATGACATGATCATCACTGGTTCTGACTCTGTTGTTATATCTAAAATGAAACATCTGTTTCGTACATTTGAGATGAAAGATCTAGGCCCTTTGCGCTTAGTATAGAGGTTGTTTCTTCCCCTACAAGTTATCCCATATCTCAATCAAAATATGTAAATGAGGTGATCCACCGTGCTCATCTCACTAATGATAAAGTTGTAGATACTCTCATTGAGTTGCATGCTAAGTTCTTTCCCTCTAATGGCGTTCTTCTTGAAGATCCCACTGTTTATAGAGAGCTGGTTGGATGTCTGGTCTATCTTATTGTGACTCATCCTGATATTGCGTGTCGTTCATGTGGTGAGCCAATTTGTCTCTGCTCCTCGCTCTACTCATTAGGCAGCTCTGCTTCACATTATGCGCTATGTTCATGGCACTATATCTCCGAGCATGCTCTTGTCTTTGTCTTCATTATTGACTCTTCGTGCTTATGCTGATGCTAATTGGGCTGGTGATGTATCTGATCACAAGTCTACTACTAGATTTTGTGTATTTCTTAGTGACTCTCTCATTTCTTGGAAAAGTAAAAAATAGTATGGCATTGCTCGTTCTACTGCTGAAGCTGAATATCGTGCCATCGCTCATGCTACTGCTCAGATTGTTTGGCTCTACTGGCTCCTCTCTGATTTGGGTGTCTCTCTCTCTCCTCCTACTTATCTCTACTGTGATAATAAGAATGCAATTCAGATAGCTCATAACTCTGTCTTCCATGAACATACAAAACATATAGAGATTGATTGTAACTTTATTCGTCACATCTTCAGCTTAGTGCTATTGATCTCCCCTTTGTCTCCTCATTATTGCAGCTTGTCAATTTCTTTCTTCACCAAGACTCTCACTTCGGCTCGTTTTAGGTTCCTGCTTAACAAACTCTCGCTGCTTACTGAACTCGCATCATGAGTTTGAGGGGAAGTGTGAAAGTGTATTTTTAAGTTATTTTATTATTTATTTGTTAATGAGAGGGTAGTTTAGTCTTTTAAGGCTAATTAGGGTTTAAGTTTTGCTTTATATAAATTTTGTATCTTTATCTTCTGTTATTAAGCCTTTGGCTAATATGTAATAATAGTATTTTTTACTCTGTTCGTTATCAGTTTGGACGCATATAATGTGGACCAGTAAATACAATATTAAAAAAGTGATAAAATTACTATTAATGAAATAATAAGGGAAGGAAAAGACTTGAATTGATATGACATGTAATAAAAAAGAATATGACCATACAGAATCTAACTAAGCATATAATGCTTGACATAGGAGAACGACAAAAATAATTTATGTAGCCAACTCCAATTGATTGAGACACAAAACTATGTTTAGATTGGTTTGGTTTAGAAGTAAAAATAATGAAAACGTGACAATTGAGCACCGCAAACACCAAGAGATAACAAAAAGCGTTAAGGTTCACTATTTTGATTATCAAACTCTTCTTTTGTTTATGAAAAAATACAAAGTACTATTTTATCCAATAGAGTCAACAGAATGGAATCAAAGTGGGGAAACTGGAATATAAGACAATTGACAGATTCTTACAAAAATTGGAAGAAAAATCTTATACAATAGCTATAATGCCAGTAATGCTATATGAAACATATTGTTGGGAAATTAAGAAATAACATATAAATTATATAGTCGAGATAGAATCACGAATAAAAACATTAGTAAACTAGTATGAGTAGCACTGATTGAAGATAGGAAAATAGACTAGGGTGATTTGATTATGAAAAATCAATGGATATTGAATCCGAGATATTCTCAAGTGTAGATACGAGCATTGAATAACCATCCAATATCAATTGCAAGAAATACCATCTAAACAAAGTCAAATGAAACGCTTTTTTACATAGAAAATCCCAAATGGGTAAAAAACACGGATCAATCTAAGTCCATGCAAAGTCAAATACTACTACTATAAACAGTTACAAAACATGATCATTGATCAATCCTTTTTTGGATAAGACATATCCATTAAAAAGAGGCATTAAACAAATGGCACTCAAAAATACAACAATGAAAACTCCTTACAAAAGGGCGCAAAACTCCCTCAACAAGGAGTAAAACGACTAAAACTTCACAAAAAGTTTACTACATAGATAGAGATTCAATAAAATCCAAAGTATTATCCACTGATGGATTTCCTCATGGATTTCCTTACCCAGACAACTCATTGATCAATTGTTGAATCCACAAACTATGGACTTAAACGTTCTTATCGAACTTTCATTCATTGTTCCCATGTGATTGATCAACCCAGCATTTAGAGTCGACCAAAGGTCACAAATAAGTTATTCAATCAAGTCTTGTAGCTTTAGAGAGTATAGGAGCTTCTATATTTGTGCCTCCTTATGTGTATGATCTACCAAAAGTCTTTTTAATCTCCCTTGGGTCTCCAATTTGTATTAAGAGAGCCCTAGAAAGACCTTCCCTCCAAACCAACAGGTTTTAGGAAGTCCAAACCAATTACGAAAGCCTGTTTTCGGCACCAACCGCTTGAGCTAACTTGCTATCATTTAAGTTGCCCTCATGTAGAAAGAAAGAAGGGCTTCATGGGCATCTGACCGCCCAAGCGCTGAATCGACCATTGGAGCGGTCAGTAGGAAGTTTCAGCACTTGCTTCAGTTATATTGTACCAACATGCTCCAGTAGCTTGTACCTCTTTGGGTCTTTGTCCATGTTCAGCAAGAACACTTTTAGTGCAATCCTATTTGACTTGAACTTAGGACCTTAACAATTTGCAAATCAGGACAACAGAAATGGAGTCTTCATCCAACAGGGAATGCCAACCTATTGTAGGACTAGGACTTTGCCAACCTATTCTAGGACTCGTAATACTAACAGATCACATACAATGAAAGGCAATAGATGCAACTATTAAGAAGAGTGATAGGATTACTATTCTATAGAGGGATGTACCTAAATTGACTTAACCAAATCGAGAAAAAAGATTCATATAGGTGACCCCAAATGATTGTGACAAAATGCTTAGTTTTGATTATGGTTGGAATTATGAACTCCGTCAGAACAGCTTAACTTTAAACCCCAACTCCACGTAGCACTTTGTTGAATACCAAAAAATTGCTGCCTAACATTTTTGAGACGCTGGAAATGCAGCAAAGCTCTTCCCTTTGCCCAGGTAAATTTCCCATACATAAATTTAAAATGTCAAGCTTATTCTACAGTTTCTCTGTCAGGACCTGTCAAAATAGTTTAGTCAAATACTTCAAATAATTGTCCTCCCCCACAGACTTATATATAAGCATACCATATTTCCAATAACTGCCATATCAGCATGCAATGTTTCCAATAGGCAGCTCTACTGATCCAAGTAAATGGGATTTCACGTGCCGTAGTGGAACACAAAACTATTGTTTTCAGCATTAACATATGTATTTAGTTGCATTGGCTCAACCACTCACTGGGATTCAAATGAGTGGATTTCCAAATTAATCTACAAAAATTGGAGGATTGGCTATTGTAATTGGATCGGGAGCAATGGAGTCAAGAGAGTTGAGGACATAACGGCCACTAGAATTTTGGTGGATCAAAATTTTGTACAACCTTGTTAAAATGTTTTGTAATGTATGATCGTCAAATAATTAAATAGAAATTTATTCCTTTTAAATCTATCAGGTGCACGCTACCTTATATGTGATGATTGTTATTCTTAAATTGGTAGTATTGAGAGTTATTTACGCAATCTTACAAAATTTGGTTTAATATAAATAGTTAAAAAAGCTAACCCTTAACGTTAAGCTCTCTTATTCTTCTAATATGCTATATTAACATGGAATCAGAGCTAAAATTCCTGAAAGATTAAAAAAAAACAAAAATAACATAAATAAAAAAGCAAAACCTAACCCTAACCCTACAGCCGCCGACGCTGGCGCCGTCTACCACAGTCGCCATCGCCATCACCTTCGCCTTCGCGACTCATCGCGTCGCGACACCACATCGCGACTCCACAGTCGCCAAGGTTTTAAATCGTGGTATTGGCCAGTGTAATGGTCGCAGTCGCGTGTAATGGGTATCGGGCGTATCGGTCAACCTGTTACGGAAATCGGGCGCCGCGAACATGAGTTTTTTTTAAGTGCTAGCAAATGGCATAAAACTCATTGATACACATATTTTAGCTTTATTTACTAGAAATTAAATATTCATAGTTGTTTTTAATTTCTATTTGGACATAAAAAACATATTTTCTAGAATTTATGTTGTTTTTAAAATTAAAAAAAATACGATATTGTTGTATGGTAAAAAAATTTCACTAAGTATCTATGATATTATAAATACTAATATAATTGATAATCTTTGATA
>JAULJZ010014528.1:0-16190 GCA_032270985.1 Heliamphora pulchella | reverse complement strand
TTAAAAGTATTATTTTCATACACTAATTACTCACAAAGTTCATATAAGATTCACATACTCAAGTCTCATAAGCAACACAACATTCAAACACTTAGCCAATTTTAGGTACAAGTTTTAATTGCTAGTTTTATGGTTGCGATAGCATTTTGAAATACTTACACATAGATTTAATTTTTAATATTTTAACACCAATTAGATACAAATATTTTTTATAAATTTTATATTTATCACCGGGGTCAGTTCATAAAGTAAAAAATGTATGTTTTGATGCAGTTTTATCCCGTGGTTTAGGCATGTGTAGGGATGCCTGCTGATACGTAGAATTGTATCTATATTGCATATGTGGGGTGGATTCTGATCCCTCGGTGAAAGTTCGTAAAGATATGCATATGAGGGGCCAATAATGGTCATACGGTGAAAGTTCATGAAGATGTGTGATGAGGGCAGATAATGGTTCTACGGTGAAAGTCCGTGAAGATGTGCGTGTTGCACGGGTTGCGTGCATTGTGTGTGTTGCACGGGTTACGTGAGTTGTGTGTGTTGCACGAGTTGTGTGCGTTGCATAGATGGGGGCTGCGGTCCTTCGGTGGAAGTTCGAGAAGATACATGGATTGCATGAACTGCATTTTGGGACGGATAGACCAGTTTTTAAATTATTTTTAAGAGTCGTGTGAATCGCGATCTAAAAATCGTTTTCAAATTATTTTTAGGGCTCCTGTGAGTTAGTCAAAAGATGGTTTGTATCATCGCTTTTTCGTTTGCATGTGAAAACTTATTTTAAAGGCTTGAAAGAGTGTCTAAAATTATACCTCATTTTCCTAGCATTTTTAGCTTATACTGCATGCCTGCTTAGATTCTGTTGAGTTTTGGTTCACGGTGTGGAATTTGATTTTATTCAGGTACCGGTCACGCATGTTGATCTGGAGATGCTGGAGAGGTGGAAGAGCTGTAGGCTTTCTTTTTGTTCTTTTGTTACATGTATGTTGTAACATGTTTTTTGGTGTTGGGGCCGTGCAATGTATGCCATTTGGCGATTATATATAATGTATGTATGTTTTATTTTGAGAGTGTATTCTCGGGTTGATTGTTTATGGGTGTTTCACGTGATCCGAAATTTAGGGCACGACACAGAGGGTTTGGTTTTTATTACAAGAGAGAAAGAAAGAAGTTTGGAAGAGAAATTTCGGTGCAAGAACTAAGGCCACTAGCTGGCATGTAAATAACAGACCGCTCAAGCGGTCTAAAGACCGATCGAGCAGTCTTGCCTAGAAATGTTTCCAACTTTTCTACCACATGCCCAAACAGGACCGAGATTGAAACCAACATGCACTCTAAGCCAACACATGCATAAAACATATAGAAACAAGCTTTTCTATAACAATTAAAATGATTTCCAACACATTACATATATACATAACAAAACAAAAGGAACCGGGTCTTACAACTCTCCCCTCTTAAGGAATTTCACCCTCGAAATTCGCTATGAGATCAAGAAGAAAATAACTCCGGATACCTAGCACAGACTTCGAACTCAAGTGCCCACGTAGCTTTCTCGACACCGTGATAAAGCCACAGAATCTTAACATATGCAATGGTTCTCCTTCTCAACACTTGCTCTTTCGTATCCAAAATCCTCACGAGTCGTTAGTCAAAAGATATGTCGTCGTCCACTCGCAACTCAGTCTAATTCAAGATATGTGACGAGTCGAGCTCGTATTTTTTAAAGCATGAAAACATGAAACACGTTGTGCATAGAAGACAATTGAGGAGGCAAGGCCAGACGGTATGCCACCTCTCCAATCCTCTCTAGGATTTTAAACGGTCCAATAAAACACAACGACAACTTCCCGCTACGGCCAAATCTCAGCGTGGCGAAACTTTCAAAAACATGTGATCCCCCCCTCAAACTTTAAAGGCCTATTCCTCTGATCGGCGTAATTCTTTTGACGACTTTGGGCCGACACCAAACGTTGGCGAATCATAGTAATCTTCTTTGTCATTTCAAAAGATGTTTGAAAAATATTTTAATATTTTGAAAGCCAAATTTTGAAATATCCATTTTGTTAAAAATAGGGTCGCCACTTGATTTTTGAAAAAAATAAAAAAAAACATAAAAATGCCTACTGATCTTTAAAACGTTTAACCAAAAAAAAAAGGTTCGGGGGCTAAGGTACGAATTAGGGAAGGTGTTAGGCACCCCGTTCGTTTAACCGTAAGGTTGGCCTCTATTAATCATTATTGGTTCTTCAATAGAATTTCTCAAATGCAAGCAAATAAAAAAGTGGAGGCAAAAAAAGAACATCTAAAATCAAATAAAGAAAATACGTAGCATATGTATATAGAACGTCAAATAAAACAAGTATCAAAAAAAAAATTCTAAGTCTTATGGCATGCAATTCTATCTAAAGGTTACATGAAGCACTCCCACATGCAATTTTATCAAAATAATCTAAGCTATCATGATTTAAATAAGAGAACAAAAATATGCTAGAAATTGCTAAAATTCTCTAAATATGAATTGTTACAAAATATGCTAAACTATTCTAAACACAATTTTAAAGAAAGTAACTAAAACATGCATATTATCAAAATAAATTAGGTTAGCATTAACATGATGAATTTTTAATAAAAGAAATAAGAAATACATACAAGAACAATCCTACATTAAAAGAAAGTTTACTAACGAAGAAATAAAAAACAAAGGTGTTATGACAAAGAGAGCTTAAAGATTTAAAAGAAAATAAAAAAAAAGTTTACAAAAGAAAATTATGCAAAAATAAAAATGTTAAAAAATGCTTATTTAAACTACTAAAAAAACCTAACTATTCATATTTTATATTTTTAAAGAGACAAGAGAAAATAAAATAAAAAGAAAATAAAAGAAAATTACACTTAAAGATAAAATTTAGCTTAAAAGACTTTTTATGATTTTTGGGTTTAACCAAATAAAAGAAAAGAAAAATAAAATAAGTACTATAAAAAGAAAGTAAAACTAACATTTCAAGAAAAAGAAAAAAATAAAAGAACATGGAGCATTATAAGAAAAATAAAACTAATAATAAAAATAAAAAATAAAATAAAATAAAATGCTAGTAAAGGAAATTACACTAATATTAAAAGAAAAGCACACTAATATTAAAAGAAAAAAAAAAGAAAAAAAAATGCGGATAATGAAACATTAAACTAATACTAAACCAAGGGATCATTAAACTAAAATTGAAAAAAAAGAATATTAAATTAATATTACAAGAAAAGAAAATAAAATGAAATAGAATGTTATTAAAAGAAACTAAGTATAATTATTTAACTTGCAAATATGAATGTAGTATTGACAACCACATTCATATAAATATTAGTGTATTATTATAACAATTAACAATATTGACAAGTTGTAATTATTAAAACATATTAGCACTAGTTGATGAATTACTGAAAAATAACAATGTGCTAAGTATGAATGTGTAATACAAGTAAAGTGAACAAATTAATCAAACAAAATAAATTTAGAATTATAATATGAATAGCTAGTTTACTCAAACTAAGCACATTAACTATAAACCAAATGAAATATAACGATTAAAGCAATCACATAAGTAATAAAAGAAAGTATGTAAAATGAAACAATTATCTTAACCCGGTCACTCTAAAGAGGTAGAAAATGGAGCTAGAAGGACCGGGGACCAAAACAAAGTACCTGGATTGCTAAGGACTCCTCGAGTCGAGGAATGGTGGTGGGCAATTCGGTCCTCGATCGATGATCCAAGCTAGGGTTTTAGAACTTCGGTATCGGGGGTTTGGCTCTCGGTACTTCGGTAGGGTTTCGGCGTCGGGGATCATAATTGCTCGGCGACTATGCAGAGCTTTTCTCTCTAAAATTTTATCTTGAAAACGTACCAGGGGGTACAGTAATTATAGATGTGACGCCCCGTCCTCCGGGCACGTCGGGACATACATAAATATAAACGTAGGGATATACTAGCCATACATTCATATTTACATACGATAATTAATACATTATAAACAAGTCTGAACCATCCACAACTACATAGCTATTACAGTTTTACCAAAAAAATTTCAAAAATATCGTTATGCATGGGAAAAACTACACGTAACAACAAAAGTAAAAATCTTGATTCTTCAGAATGCGTCAGTTGGATCCATGTGCTATTGAAATTCACCTTGTTCTTTCAACTCTTCTTTTCCCTCGGGGATGAACTCCTCCAGGAACTCCTCACCTGTGGCACGAATGCCATGAATCAGGGCCCAGAAGCAAAACACTCTAATCTTCTAACTAATCTCACGGCACAAAATTCACCACAACACATACCATACAACACCCAGTACAGTTTATAGTCAAGGAGACAGACAAATTTATGACAGGGTAGCAGATAAGTCAATGAAGATGCGTATATGATATGCCGTGGATGAATGCAGATGCTCAACCCAAAATTCACCCAGAATGAAATAGGAATTCCATGCCGGGAATCACCAGAGTAGACTTGATGGGACTTTGATCACCAAACCTATCCTTGTCTCGTTGCGAATAGTAACCACATCGTCGGGCGTTATGCCACAGCTGTTTTACTTAATGGCAACGGCGTGGAGACGGCCAACAAAATAATCATCCACCCTTATTCTAGGCCATCCAAAATAATCATCCACCTTTATTCCGGGCCATCCAAAATAATCATACGCCACAATCCCACCTTAAGCACAAGGATGCTCGTTTGGCATCAACCCAAAGTCTAAAAGATTTCAAGAGGTGTTCACATTACACAAAGCACCAAGATGAGGGGTTTAGGATAGCCATAATTAGGCTCTCTCCGAATTACCCAAAGTCCACACTATCGAAATCAGAATGCTAGCGATGAACATGGTGCTCAACAGTATCCATAAATCATTTCAAACATCGGGGACGCACCCAGGGTGTACAAGGGGAATACATCCCAAAATACTTTCAAAAAATGGCAACCAGGGACGCCCTAGATATAGAACTAATGGATTATAATCTCAACACAGCCCATCCCAACAACGGTTTGCACAGATGGACTTCAATATGCCAGGATGTAAGTGACAATGTCAATAATGTATGGTATGGATCTCAAATACAATCTCTATAGAATGGCATCAACTAGCATGGCGAGATTCATGGTATAACGCACAAAACATAAAGTACAAGTATGTGAAGCACAATTCTCAAGATATGATTCAACATGATAACATGAGTTCTAAATCATCATATATTCACTTAGAAACACTAATCAACTAATTCAAACCAATAATCATATAGAAACTCGGGTCTCATCGCAAAGGGTGCTCGAATCACATTTAGCAACTTTTAAGGCTAAAACTAAGTATTAATTTAAAGGGGACGACAAAGTTTTGGGGTATCTAGATTTGGAATTAAGCTATGATTTTTATACACCATTTAGATAAAAATATTTTCTACAACTCTCATGTTTAACACCAGGGCCAAATTATCACGCCCAAAACTCCGGGTCACGTGAAACACCGATAAACAACCAAGATAGCGCCCAACCTGAGAATACACTTTCAAAATAAACCATACATGCATTGTATAGAATCTCCAAATGGCTTGCATTACACGGTACCAACGCCAAAAAACATGTTGTAACATGCATGTTCAAAACTAGCAAAAAGAAAGACTACAGCTCTTCCATCCCTCCAGCAACCCCAGTTCAACCTGCGTGACTGGTACCTGAAAAACATTCAAATCCCACACCATAAGCCAAAGCTCAGCAGAAACTAGACAGTACATGCAATATAAGCTAAACATGCTAGGAAAATGATGTGCAGTTTTTGACTCTCTTTCAAGCTTTAAAACAGTTTGAAAACACGGCTCACATGAACCCCAAAGACAACAGATATATATGCAACACATGAACATATATCTAAATCGTCTCACAAGCCTCAACAACCTAACTCATGCAATCCATGCACGACGCCCAACACACTATGAGCAACACACCCAACACATATCTCTCCAGGACCTCGTCTCCGTCCTTCAGAGTCATACGCACTGTCTTTAAGATCACGCTCCATCCTTGAAACTATGCATATCATCCTAACAGATATCATGCCACAGTTAAGGAAAAGTAGTAAAAACATAGATGAGGGTTACAACTATAGATTCCTGCCCATTACCCTAGTCCTGAACCACTTAAAGCCTGTTAGGTAATGACAAGTTCTATGCGGAGCTACAACAACAACGCCATTCACGGAGGCAATCAACTCCCTTTACAGTTTTCCACGACCAATGGAAGAGCATCCAATACCACGTTTACGGGGATCAACCCGAGGGACCGAAGTGAACCCACTTTGCACACACAACACAAGGATCTTCTCGGGCATTCATCGAATGACTACTGCCCCAACTAACATTTCTTAGGCTTTCACTGAAGGACCACTGCCCCAACTAACATTTCTCGGGCTTTCACCAAAGGATCTCAATCCCATCTAACATATTCTCGGGCTTTCACCGAAGGATCTCAATCCCATCTAACGCATGCCACCCATGCAACGCAACGCACGTAACCCGTGCAACACACGCAACGCACGCAACCCGTGCAACATGCACCACATGCATCCGCTCCTCAGAGCCCACCTATACATGCTTATAAAACTATGAGTTTTAAAGCATAAACCACACAACTCCCTTACGTAATCCGTACATAAATAAACAGTTATAAATGCACATAACTAGTTATAAACGCACATAACTATATATAACTTCATATCATGACGCCACCCGCCATATAACTCGACATGACATCACATGCCATGCACCCATCATCCGTTAACACGAACGACCCGTCCACACACCGGGACAACCAACCACAAAACTAAGTCTAGCTCGGAGGCCAACACCAAAACCATAAAACCCCTAATTTTCACAAACCAAAGTCCTTTTCCCAAAAGACCCACGGCCATCACAACCCACGATGACTACACGCGCCCAACACAAACCCAACGGTTAATAAACATCACGCACCTAACTGTGCACCCAAGGACGACACCCAAATAAACACCCGAGGCCACTACACAACCCCCGAAACCACAACACGATCAATTGAACCCCGAAACCCAACCACCGAACCACAAACACAACATTGCCCAGGTTCAGTCGACTGGACCCCAACCCCTAGTCGACTGAACAACACACTAAAAATGCCTAAAAATTCCCAAACACACTGTCCAGTCGACTGACTCCACGGTCCAGTCGACCGAACCCAAGAACCAAGATCCAGTCGATCGAACCTCACGGTTCAGTCGACCAAACTGAGGCGGAACAGGTTTTTGAGCTACGGGTTCAACCTTCCAAACCTCAAATCAACGCCTCCAAATACCCATCCGATACCCTAAGACATATACACGCCTAGGCCTAACACCAAGACCTCAAAACAAACACCCGACACCCGATTCCTTTCACCCAAAGCATCAAAAAATAGATTTTAGCCCAAAAACCCAACTTTGAAATAAACCCAAATCTACAGCAATCTAACCATTAAAAACACACACGATTACACGTAGCACCCTTATAAGACTTGAGAGTCTAGGATCCTACCTCAGTGAGCTAAAAACTCAATGCCTCAAACCACGTGCAAAATTAAGCTTCGTTGGAATGGAATTCTGTCCGAATGAACGCGTAGCCCACCGTGCTAATAGCAGGAATCCGCTGTTGGATCGTCAAAAATCGAGCCCCGGGCCCCCGAGAACTTAGAGAGAATGCAGAGAAAAAAAAACTTACTGGAGAAGATTTGAAAATATCTTTTGAAAATATCTAACTCTAGATATTTATAGGTCTCCAAAATATCTTTTTTTTAAAATTTTTCAAAATTTGTACCGTAACACCCCACGGCCCCGAGAACCTATCCCGCATGCATATCCAACCCTGATCATGCTTCAAAAGCATATAAAAATATGCTATCACAAAAACACAAAACTCGCGTCGAAAAATACTGAAAAAGAAAACGGGTCAGGGTCTCACACAAATCCTAAGGCAAATGGGTGAACAATTCATCCTAAGCGAAAACGGTTCAGTGCTTTCTCCAGATTTTTACCAAAAACTATCCTCTGTTGCTCTCAGTTGTGGGATATCAAATGAAGTCTAAATGAGCCCATTTTTTTAGTATGTTTTACTTTAACATGTCCCATACAAGTTTCATGTTTAGAGCTAAGGGTAGTTGTTTGAAACAAGATAGACATTTTGGCCATTTTAAAAAATAGGTTCTGTCAGCCGCTAAAACTCAGCAGAGCCGGTTTTGGACAGAGGGTTTGAAATTGTTTTAGGGTATCATCCCGAGGCATTAAGATATGATTTTTGGGTAGAAACTATTTCAATATGTAAGATACAACATTTATGTAGACCACTTTTGGAATAGGTCACTAAAAATAGGTGCTTTAGGCTGTATGAAAATATGTGACAGAATATTTCTTGGGGGCTGAAATTCAATAGAGAATTTAAAAGGACTTTTGACCTGTCAAACCTCCATATTTTGTTCCCATTTTTGGTGGGTAGAGAGATATACATGTTAGCTACAACTTTCATGTTTTGACAAAAGTTCGAATCTCATTTTAAAATAGGGTTTCTAGGTCGGTAGTGTTGACTGGTCGAAAAATGAAATCGGTAGTGCACCTAGATTAAAACAGGAATTCCATGCCGGGAATCACCAGAGTAGACTTAATAGGACTTTGATCACCAAACCTATCCCTGCCTCGTTGCGAATAGTAACCACATCGCCAGGCGTTATGCCACAACTGTTTTACTCAATGGCAACGGCGTGGGGGCGGCCACAAAATAATCATCCACCCTTATTCCAGGCCATCCAAAATAATCATCCACCCTTATTCCAGGCCATCCAAAATAATCATACGCCACAATCCCACCTTAAGTACAAGGATGCTCATTTGGCATCAACCCAAAGTCTAAAAGATTTCAAGAGGCGTTCACATTATACAAAGTACCAAGATTAGGGGTTTAAGACAGCCATAATCGGGCTCTCTCCGAATTACCCAAAGTCCACACTATCAAAATCAGAATGCTAGCGATGAACCCATGGTGTCCAACAATATCCATAAATCATTTCAAACACCGAGAATGCACCTAGGGTGTACAAGGGGAATACATCCCAAAATATTTTTGAAAAATGGCAACCAGGGACGCCCTAGATATGGAACCAATGGATAAAAATTTCAACACAGCCCATCCCAACAACGGTTTGCACATATGGACTCCAATATGCCAGGATGCAAGTGACAATGTCAATAATGTGTGGTATGGATCTCAAATACAATCATCTATAGCATGGCATCAACTAGCATGGCAAGATTCATGGTATAACACACAAAACATAATGTACAAGTATGTGAAGCATAATTCTTAAGATATGATTCAACATGATAACATGAGTTCTAAATCATCATATATTCACTTAGAAACACTAATCAACTAATTCAAACCAATAACATATAGAAACTCAGGTCTCATAGCAAAGGGTGCTCGAATCACATTTAGCAACTTTTAAGGATAAAACCAAGTATTAATTTAAAGGGGACAACAAAGTTTTGGAGTATCTAGACTTGGAATTAAGCTATTATTTTTATACATCATATAGATAAAAATATTTTCTACAACTCTCATGTTTAACACCAGGGCCAAATCCTAAGGCAAATGGGTGAACAATCCTAAGCAAAAACGGTTCAGCACTTTCTCCAGATTTTTACCAAAAACTAGCTGCTGTTGCTCTCGGTTTTGGGGTATCAAATGAAGTCCAAATGAGCCCATTTTTTAGTATGTTCTATTTTAACATGTCCCCTACAAGTTTCATGTTTAGAGATAAGGATAGTTGTTTGAAACAAGTTAGACTCTTTGGCCATTTTAGAAATAGGTTCTGTCAGCAGCCAAAACTCAGTATAGTCGGTTTTGGACAGAGGGTTTGAAACGGTTTTGGGGTATCATCCCGAGGCATTAGCGTCTGATTTTTTTGGTAAAAACTACTTCAATATGTTAGCTACAATATTCATGTAAACCACTTTTGGAATAGGTCACTAAAAATAGGTGCTTTGGGCTATATAAAAATATGTGACAAAATGTTCCTTGGGGGCTAAAATTCAATAGACACTTTAAAAGGGGTTTTGACCTGTCAAAACTCAATATTTTGTTCTCATTTTTGGTGGGTAGATATATATACATGTTAGCTATTACTTTTATTTTTTTGAAAAAAGTTCGGATCTCATTTTAAAATAGGGTTTCCATGTCGGTAGTGTTGACTGGTCGAAAAATGACACACTTTGGTAAAATTGCAATATCTTGAGTTCTACTTATGAAAATGAGTTGAAACTAATTTTGGATGAAAGATAACACAAAAATATAAATCTGGACATAAAGAACATGCTTATATCAAATTTCTACATTTAATTATGGTGTTCCAAAGTATAGGGCAGAAACATCTATGTTCTTAAAAATTAAGCTTCTTAGGGTTCAAGTCCTCTACTTTTGTCATGTCAAGTTTTTTGTTCCATTTCTTTGCATTCTTGGGTTTTAGACTTTAATATCAAGGTTCCAGGACATTTATAAATCATCAAACTCAAAGATAACAACATACAACAACATCTCATATCATCTAAAAACTCAACAACCCCTAATTTTTAACTACAACGCCTTTTCGGTTCGATTTTGGTTATTGATTTTTAGAATTTTTAAAGGGATGAGTTGAGGGATATTTAGAGGGATCTTAGATAAAAGGTTTAGAGGTTTTACTTACTTGTTTGAGATCCTAAAAATGGTGGATGATTTGTAGGACTTAGATTTTTTTGATTCCATGGTCTCTAAAAACTTTTTTCTTGGAACCTTCCTTTTTCCTTCCCTTCTTTCTTCTCTCAAACTCACCCAAGCTCTCAAGAACACTTTGAATCTGGTTTCCTCCCTCTCTTGTATGAAATTATGAAGTGAAGAAGAGGGTGTTTGGCTTGATTTATATAGGAGAAGGTTAGGGAGCATGGAGGAGACAAACATTATTTCATTTTGTTATTTTTCTTCTTTCTTCACATGGCTCATTAATGTAGTTCAAGTTGTTAGGGGACAAAATCAGATTTGGGCAAGCTAAAATACAGGTAGGGTTAGTTTGGGGGGACAAAAATTTGATCCCCCATCAATCAAGGGATTTTTCTTGGTTTTTGTGCCCCTTTGTGCAAGAAAATGCATTAAAAGTTAATTTGATGTATCTTTTTGGTGTCTTTTTCTACTGAGACTTGTTATTTTAATATATTTATGAGAAATATAGTATTTCCATGTATTATCATAGTTTTCATAGCAATTGATTAAATAGATGTAGTCTTTTAAGTCAAATTAAGCTATTTTGACAATATAAAACTTTTTGACTTATTTTGTTGTGTATGAACTTCAATAATGATTTGTTTACTTTTTTTACCCTATAAGACTATATTATTATGTATATTACTTGTTCAACAAGTATTAGATCATCATAATACTTAATTTAATACCTTTCTCATCATTTAAAGTTGAAAAGAAAGCAAAAAGTCACTTTTTGGCACACTTCCCAAGGTGGTCTGCCACTAAGGGGTATTTTTGGCATTTTTGATGTTATTTTGTTTTTTTACTATTTAATTGTACTTAAATCCTTGATTTAGGGTATCAATATGTCAAAATTTAGATTTTTAAAACTTTTTACTGTACCAAGGGCAAAATGGTCATTTTACCCTATTTATGAGGGTTTTTGATTTTTAATTCATTATATCATGATATTTACTTCATTTAGAATGTTAGGAGATTCTCCTAGTGCTAAGGTTTTGTTGTTTGGATTTTGGACCCTTTTAGGATTTTCGGGCCGAACTTAGGATTTTCGATTCAAGTTAGGGTTTTGAACATCTTCTGTGTTCTATGGTCTCGTGAACTATCCATCACTAACACTTAGGGTTTGAGCTGGGTCTTCACATGGGTTGTTATTTACCAAGTTATCACAACTAGGGTCTGTATTGGGTCGTTACAATAGAATTCTTCAACCAATGAGATGTAAACACATTTTGGGACACGTCAGGCCATTTGAAGTTGGCAGTTGCCTGGTCATGAGTTTGCGGTCGCCACAAATGAAAAGGTTCCAAGAAGTTCTATTGGCTGTTGCCACAATGCAAGTTGGCGGTCGCCAAGTTAGAGGTGGCAGTTGCCACTTTGTCTACGATTTTCAAGAAGTTCTATTGGCGGTCGCCACAATGCAAGTTGATGGTCGCCATAAAATGTGGAAGTTTCCAAATGGTTCTATTGGCGGTCGCCACATTGGGGTTGGTGGTTCAAAAAGATTTCATTGGTTTGAACGTTTTGATGATTGGGTTCAAATATTAAGTTTGGATCATTTTTCGAGGATCGTACTGAGGCACCTTTCTAACTATTTTTATCATTGGATTCACCTAAGAATGGGTAGGGTCAAATTAGGGTATCTACAACTGGCGACCTACATGGTCTGCTATACAAAGCCTCGGAAGGTGCCATCCCAATGTTAGATTGATAGCTATTATTATACGCAAACTCTGCCAATAATAAATGATCCTCCTAAAAACCCTGAAAATCAAGAACACAAGCTCTCAACATAGTCTCCAAAATTTGTATAGTATGCTCAGACTGACCATTTGTCTCAGGACGAAAAGTAGTGCTGAAATGTAGATTCGTCCCCAAAGCTACCTGAAGACTTTGCCAAAAGCATGATGTAAAGCATAGGTCTCGATAAAAAATAATAGATACAAGTACTTCGTATAACTGAACAATCTTAGTGACATACAGCCTACTTAACTTGTCTACGGAGTCCTTCACACGCATGGAAAGAAAATGCACAGATTTTTGTCACTCTATCAACCACAACCCAACAGCATCATGCTCCTTAGGCAATCTACAAAGTCCAGATACAAAATCCATCGTGATGTTCTCCCACTTTCATTTGGATACTAGCTACAGCTGTTGCAACCCTGCGAGTCTTTGATGTTCTGCCTTCACTTGCTGATAAGTAAGGCACCGAGAAACAAGCTAAACCACATCTCTCTTCATACCCTTCCATCTTAACTGGTGGCGTAAATCATGAGACATCTTAGTGCCTTCTCGATGCACTATAAAATGAGAATGGTGAAAATCACATAACACATCGCCACGACACGACTCTGGCACTAACACTCTCTCTGCAAATCTCTAACTCTGATCCTAGTTCACAACCCATCCCTTGGTGTTTTTCCTACTAGCCACACGATCTCGCAACATCTGAGCTTTCTGATCGATCTGCTGAGCCTCCAGAACAAGGGCAATCAATATGGATCATGAAACTACTGAAAATAGGGTCATACCCTCCTCGATCTCTCCGAGACACAAATCAAACTCACCAACCTCCTCGAGCATGTCCTATTATCGCATGGCAATAGAAGTCAATGAACCATGAGATCTCTTGCTAAGAGCATCGGCCACAGCATTGGCCTTCCCAGAGTGATACTGGAGATCAAAGTCATAGTTTTCCATAAACTCCATCCACCGTCGCTGGTGTAGATTCAAGTCTCTCTGAGAAAATAAGTATTTTAAACTCTTGTGATCTGAGAAAACCTCAAAATGAAAACCGTACAAATAGTGCTGCCATGCCTTCAAGGCAAAAACCATGACTGCCAACTCTAAATCATGTGTCAGATAGTTCTGTTCGTGAGTCTTTAACTACTTAGATCCATAAGCCACAACCTTACCCTCATGTATCAAGACACACCCTTAGCCATCATGCAATGCATTACAATAAACAGTGTGAGACCCCGACCTGCTTCATTTTCAAAATGATTTAAGTGTTAACGGAGTTGGAGTTAACTCTTGACCTCGGTGTGTAGAGTTTTTGTTTCTTCTTAGTAGAACAACATGTGCATGTGTATTTGACGCTGGTTCGGGTTTAGAAAAGGCATGTTCAATTTGGTTTGGGGTTAAAAAACTTGTTCTGTTGTAGAAAATGATTTTCTTCGTTGACCATTTAAGTAGACTGGGTGATCTAGTTGACTAGATTGACAGTGTGTGCATCCAGTCGACTGGACTGGGTGAGTCAGTCGACTGGGTTGGGTCGGTGGAACTTTTTGACTTTTTAGTAACCTTCGTCAGTGCACTGAAAGAGGAGGTTCAGTCGACTGAACCCCTAAATTTGGGCGTGGTCTATAAATATCAGACGTTTGGGAGATATTTTGAGATATTTTCAGATCTGGCTTTCCTCTCACATAAAACCTCTGCATTTTTTTCTAGATTTTAATGGGCTTAGGAACTTGTTTTCAGCGATCAGACAGTGGATCCTTGGTTTCTGTACCTGGGGCTTCGCATCGATCTGGACAGAATCTCATTTTATCGAGGTTCATTTTTTGAGACGTTGAGTTTTTGGCTCAATGAGGTAGGATTCTAGACTATGTTGTCGTTAAAGGGTGCTACGTGCGATTATATGCTTTTCTATCAGTTGAAAATGCTATACTTCCTATTTTTTATGTTTAAACCATGTTTATTCGGATAAAAAGCATGTTTTGCGTTTTTCTTGGTTTATTACATGATACGGATGGGTGGATGTATGTGGTTTTCAAAAAGGCAGTTTTGAAAATGGAGGATTTGTGAAAAGTCTTGAAAATCCTATTTTGAAAGTTTGGAGATAACCCTCGGCGTTGAGTCTCGAATTTTAAACGTTTTAATAGAAACGGTCGAAACATTTTTGAAAATGTTGTTTGATTTTCATGATTAATGGATGATATGGCGGCTGGCCATTGGATCTTTTTATACATGATTGATGTATAACTATTTGAAATGTTTTCATAGTCGAGCTACGTGATGGTTTTTAAATGATCTTATAAATGTGCCGGGATAGCGGGTGTGTATTGGGCCGCCATTGTTCCTTGGTGAAAGTCTAAAAACTTGTGCAGGTGGTGATTCGTTTCTTCGGGTTAATCCCCGTAAAGAAGTGGTGGGTGCTTCATTCCCTCAATTTTAGCCATAAATGAAGTGGTTTACGTTGTTGTGACTCCATATAGAACTTGTCATTACCTAGTAGGTCTTAAATGACTTAGGACTATGATAATGAGCAAGAGTCTATAGTTGTTGCCTTTATCCCTGCTATGATAGAGTCGGTACATAGGAATTATTTTCTCGGCTGAGTGATCTAAGTGGAAAATAACATTTTGTTACTATTTTTCTTTAACTGTGAAATGTTATTTTCATTGTTGAAATGCTTAGTTTTAAGGATGGAAAACCATTTTGAGACTCATGGAAGTCAGATGAAAACTTGGGATTTTGAGAAGAAAAACCATTTTGAGGCTTATGTGGTTGAGTTAACTTTATGCTAGGTGATTGCATTTTTTACTTTACTACATTATAGTCTGTTTCTATTGGGCTTCGGCTCACATTGTGGAATTTTGTAGAAAACTTTTTTCAGGTGAACGCAGTCTTATAGGTTGACCTTGAGGTGCCCGAAGGTGGTGGATGGCAAGACTGATGTTTTGTCTTTATTAGGTAGTTTATATCTTTGTATTTGGATCATGTTAGGATGTAACATATTTTATATTTGAAAGTATGCATAATGTTATTCTTATCGCCGTGGTGGCGATGTATGCATGATTTATGTTTTCAAGAAAAACCACAGGTTTATTATATTGTGGTTTTCGTTGGTTGATGCAACGGTTTACAAAAGGAGTTTTTAATTGGTTTATGTTTCATTCAAACTCTTATGCTTCGAGGGAGATTTTTGAAATGCTTATGCTCCCTTTAAAAAAAAAGTTCTTTCTTTACCCAAAATGTATATTTTGTTTTAAAGGCTTGACTTTTGGGGTCGTAACCGTAGTTTCTTGGGCTACTCTTTTAAATTAAATAAACCCTTGATAGTGCATTTTTACAATGGCTTTAGCCTCGTTTGGCTTCATAGTTTTTATCTGTTTGTGTTTGGGCAATTTTGATGGTTGTTCATGATCTTTTTACATGACCCAGAGTTTGGGGAGTGACGGCTATTAGGAATGTTTACTGAAAAACCTTGCTTTTTTAGTTTTTTTATTCTTGATCCCCGGCATATTAATGAGAAACATTTGAGATATTTTTGCATACGTGGTTTCATATTTATATTTGTGATGAATGAATGCATAGTCCGTATATTCTGTCCAGTATTTGACTCGGTGCATGT